>NQII01015095.1:0-21664 GCA_002778355.1 Clitarchus hookeri | reverse complement strand
TCATCAGTTTATGAATTTAATTCTGAGCACTTCAGATAAAGATTTAGACGTTTTGTTGGGGAAGTAAAATTGGATTTGATTTCAAAATGTGCCGAATTGACTTCGAAACAGCTATAACCGATTTATGTTTCTAAAGAAGCGTTTGTGGAAATTCTAAACTGTGCCTAAAACGGCCTACTTATTCACCTGCTATCCTAGGTTAGTTTATAAAATCAGAAAATAATGATTTAGCTACAGTTTATGGTTAATTTAGGTTAGTTTAAACTGTAAAACACGTATTTGCACCCTCATATGTTCTCAAGACCCCTATGTTAGGAGCCGCCCAAAACTCTTCACTCTTCACTCACGTATTTGCCTAATATCCTAGGTTATTTTAGGTTGTCCTGTTAGTTTGGCACAATGTGTTGTAAAATTATGAGTGAAATCGCACACGCCTATTTGTGATGACGGCCCACAAACGCACGAGCAGTAACCACGACTACGCTGGTTCACAGACTCTTGGGCTTGTAACGGTTCCACGGTTTAATGCGGTCGACGGGCGGGCGTAAGATATCAGTTGTATCAATGCTAGTGTGGACATTAGTCAGGGGGTTGGGCTGGACAACTTTGAAGGGCTTTCATACAAAACTGCTCAAACAAGCGTAAATATTCTATAATATTGTAACAAGTCGTCTGGGACGTATCCGAATTCATGATGGATGGGTGCTTATGCGAGCATAAAATAACTACATGTAATATCTGAATGTATTTCAAATGTCATTAAAATGCACACAGCTTATATTTTCAACATGATACTACCTACAGTAACTCTACTATTAACACTTAATATTCACATCACTGAGCGCAATATTTAATGCCATATAAATTATAATTAGATCTTTATCACTGTCGTTGTGCTAGCTACAGTCACTTAATCCTCGCTTATTAGTTACACAAACGTGCTCAGAAGGCCCACTGCTACATATTAATACCATTCCAAACGTTTGCCACTCACGCATCTAGCCAAAATTTCCCACAGTACAACCGGCCAGTCTCTCCCTCTACTCTTCCGATGCTGAAGGCTACACTCGCTGATCACTGTCGTCGCACGTCGCTCCGATGGTCCCCCACATCTGCCACTAATGGCCGTTCAAGACTCCAATTTCCCACACAGAAGCATGCCGCTGTTTATATAGCTGAGCTGACTGGCCCACAAGATACTTCGCACAACACATAGCGCCGGGGGAGGTGACGACCAGAAAATTCGCGCAGCGAATACCTTAGATATTCAATCTTACAAAGACGGAGGTAACATCAGTCCCGAAAACACTAAGGAGCCGCGGTGGTATAGTGGTCAGACCCAACTCCCCTCCCACCTAGGCGAATCGGGTTCGACTCTCGGCGGGGTCTTTCCCAAATTTTTGCATGTAAGAATCATGCCGGACGGTGCCACTGGTCTGCGGGTTTTCTCCGGGATTTGCCGTTTCCCCCGTCTTTGCATTCCGGCGCTGCTCCATACTCACCCCACTTCATCCTCATCGGCTCTCAAGACCTCGATGTTCAGAGCCACCCACATTTCTCCATTCCGACTACACTATCACGGCTCGTGTCACCGTTACGTGGCGGCCTGTTTGTAACTCTGCGCGCGCTTCTCTGGATACCGGTGATGCTCTTGCAGCTGTGCGCTTCGCACCTCTGAGGGAAAGTATGCTGAGCTTCTGCATGTAACGTTGTTATGTAATGTGATATTATATGCGTGGTTTACTGTAAAGTGAACACTTTTGAATTCACTAACATGCGGGTCCACAGTTAAGTTGGCAGCGAATAAAGTAAAATAAAGCTAGACCTTGACGTTATATTGCGAGTGTAATTTGTAAATTTTGGTTAAATCAAGTTGGTGCTATTTTGCTTTCTACACACTAGAACACGAACTGCCATATAAGAAATGCATTTAGGATCTTAAAAATCTCACATTTTCACTTCAGTGGCGTATGGATAATGTCGCTTGACCCAGGACCTACAGCGTTTCTCTGTGTTGTCTTCGTTGGGTCGTCTAGAGTATTATACGTATGTTTGTTTACACTGTTTTGTCCTTGTTTCTCGTTCGTTTCCGTTATGTTTTGTTTCGTTAAGTTTGGTAGAAATCTTGATTGTATTTCTTGAGGTATTATTTTTATGTTATAAATACCTGTTGACAACAGTTTTTTTTGTGTAAATTTTTAATGTAATCCTTTGCTTTTTCTTTGCAACATAGCACTGCAATGATGTACATCCAAAGTAAATTTTCATTTTATCACATACCCTAACTGCTATTATTATTCAACGTGCATACCATGGCATTGTACATTTTACTCATGGCGGAAGAATACGGAATTAGGAGAAAAGTATATCTTTAATAGGGTTTCAAAAAGTGTTCCATTAACCACGAACGGCCTATAGATACTGATAGGGTGGGGACAATATAAGGTTATGCGTTTTGCGAAGGAGAAGCAGTCCTACGATGAAGATATCGTGCATACCCCGCCCATTCTAGGTTCGAGCAGACTCGACAGCAAGACTTCCTCGTGTTCCGTGCCTCGGCCGTCTATTGGGGGTGATCACGAACTGGCAATAAAACAAAGGGAAATCTCCCCGCAGTATCGGCCACTGTAAACTAAATAATTTTATTGCGTCGCTCGTGGCGCTGTAAAAGAAGGAGCACTCGAAAGGGAGGTAAAATTGGCACATGTGCACTGGCTCGTTGGAAGCAGGAGTATATTTCTGTGCGGAATTTGCATGTTACTCTACACACTCAGAGAATTGACGAACAATTTAAACGTTCTGGCAGGTGCATTCATCTCACCGGTCTTACAGTTGCTGGAGAAAATATTTTTAGTGATTTCATTCTGTATCACGAGAGTGCAGAAGCCTTCGATAATAACACTCAGTTTAAAAATGACAGGGAAGGAACGAACCCGTATGCATTTATCTCCGCTTCTTTGGATCGACTTTCCTGTCCCGGAGACGAGGCAGCTCTAAAATCTCAACCGTTTACGTGTGATGACACCATATGGCGACCAACGTAACTTAAAATTTCCATCATCGCTCGGTCCCTTCCCCTCCTAACCCATTGAGTTCCATAGAAGTGCATACTGTTAGCGCCATAAGTGCTGGTGGGTGGATTTACGGGAAGCGGGTTGCGGCCGGCGAAGGGAGAAGTATTTGCGTTATCAGCCTGCCGCAGCCTGATGCCTTGCCAGAAACAATTATAATCCATTCACGGTTACTTCGCACTTTTCTGAAGCTCTGGTAAAGTTCTACTTTCAGGATATTCCTCCACCTCATGCAAACTAAGCTTATTTAAATCCAGAAAATTACACCAAAGGACAACGCACCGAATTCGTGCGCACTCAGTTGTGATTATATTTTGCATGAGAACTATTTATCACTAGGCACTACCAACACAAGTGTTTTTTGCCTTTTTTTTCTTCATATTTATTACAAATGAATTATTGTAATTTATAAATAAAATACAGGCAAGACTTTAATTTAACGGAAAATATTATAATTTCGTGACGCTTAGGATACACGGCATTTTTTAGGAAATAACTAAACACGCCATACATGGTGTGATTTTTCAAAGGTTTGATCCAAAAAATGTGAAGGAACCGCGAATAGACTATAGTCTCCGTATTGCCAGTTGCGCGTCTGTCAGTGCTCGCCGAATAGTTTAGTAAATGTTTGCACACAGCCAGGCCGTCACTAATATTAGCTGCCGTTGGCCTAAGCGTAGGCATCTGGGGAGGCGAGACGCCATTTCTAGTGGCGCCTGTAGTAGGTTCGTCCCTCTTATGCCTGGTTCACGTGCACGCCGTACAGAAGTAACGGAAATCTTGAATAGCCAAACAGAAACCGTCCTCGTTGTCCGCACGAGCCATGCAGAAAAGTTGAACTCAATGCCATAACCTCTGCTCGCGGAAAGAACAAACTTCGTTAATATTTCCCAGAGGTCCACTATTTCACCGTTTTGTAAAAAACAAATTTCTTGGATTTTCAACGTGAATTGATGTAAAAGTTTAGAAATGTTAAACCTTTTTAAAATTATTTATGTGAATCTAAAATTTAATTATACTCAACACATATACATACAAAAAATGTGGTCCTAAATTCACTGATGGGGGAATTAAGAAATACATTGTATTTTTTTTTATGTGAAACAACTACAGACACTTGAAAATCATTTAGTATAAATTCGATGAGAGCGAAGTAAATGTGCGTGAAGAAGTGTAAATTATAATGTATGTGTTATAATCAAAATTGGAATGTTCAGTTATTTTAATTTTAAATTTGGACCTAAACGTGACAGAATGAAAATGAATACTCTTTATAACAAATAGCCTAATGTAACGTATATGTTTATCAGTGACTGGCTAAACGTAACACTTGGGAGACGATATTTTCGGCTTCTGAATAGCAGTAACAAATCTGTTGTGTGCGTGCAGATTTTATCCAGTGAGATGGAAACATATCTATGTTCTAATAATGTTTTCCTTAGTGAATATATTTTTAGTTGTATAAACAATTTCATAAAGAAAATAAGTGAAGGCGGCTCAACGTACGATCACGCCAAATGCAATCGAAGCTTTGTCGGATAAGAAAAATAGCTCCAAAAACGAATTTATTTTCCTGAGTACNGGATCACGCCAAATGCAATCGAAGCTTTGTCGGATAAGAAAAATAGCTCCAAAAACGAATTTATTTTCCTGAGTACTCTTTATAATCAATGGAAACATGTCTTCTGTGCTATTTAGAAAACTTTATATTTTCAATGTGAATTGAGCGTTTAGAAACGGCCCAATTGACGTAATGGCACGTCAGTTTGAAAAGGCTTGTTTGCCAATGTATTGTTACGCGCTCGCTGCTTCGCATCCCGTGCAAGCGAGTGGAAGTGAAGGGCAGCAGTTTAATGATATCGACGACAGCAAGTCAAAGGATTATTTTGAATGAACAAGCCAGCTATAGACCGGTGGCCACGTATCTGTTACAAGAAGCGAGCCGACGCGATAATTCCTTTTGCGGCACGCGCTGCTGACCCTGGTTGTGTTNGCCACGTATCTGTTACAAGAAGCGAGCCGACGCGATAATTCCTTTTGCGGCACGCGCTGCTGACCCTGGTTGTGTTGATTTCTGCGTTTATCTGAAGAACGCTCTGGATTACTGAACCTCGTTCTGTCGGCGTGACTCGGGGTACGTTGAACCTTCCAGATGGTCAGGGCGTCCGATATGAAAGTGTAACAGGCCTCCGAGCCGGGAGTTGAGGAGAGCTGTAGTTGATGTGTGAATGAGTGGCTGAGTTCCGAACGAAAGAAGGCGAGCAGCGGGAGGAGTGAGCAGCGGAAGGGAAATCTGCGACTGCGAGTATCAAGCAGTGAAGAGTGCGGCTAGCAGGCTGGCTATTTGACTAGATGCGTGAGTGAAAGACATAGCTAATGGTGGCAATAGATCGACTGAACACGTGTTAATAATGAGTATTAGTTAATTGACTGTAACCAAACAGAGACAACTAAGAAGGACATTAATTAGAGTTGAAATATACATTAAATATTGCGCTCACTGTTAAATAAACAGAGTAACAGTGGAGACATAATTTAATGATGTAAATAATAGCTGTGTGAGTAAATTATAAATCGGAATTAGTTCTTTTATTTTTGTTAAGACCTCCATCTCTCACGAACTCAGATACGCCCCTCAGGCATCCTATGTAACAGTTTGACTGATTATAATCAACCATACGTTGGCAAGCAAACGTATAATTTTTAACACATATAGTTATATGAGTTGAAAATTATTCTGTATAAACTACGCATTAACCTGAAACCTAAAAATCTTGTATTATACATACCTTTTGCAGGGAATACCTTTATACCTAGCGATCTCCAAAAGCTATAAACATATTTTTATAATTATTTTTAAGCAGTTGACCATGTCTCGGCTTGGTTACTTACCACACCCCACGTCAAAGAAGAACAAAAATTTTGCGATATTAAAGTGGTGAAATGTCCACAACGTGCGTGTTTCGAATATGCATACTTAGTCTATGGCATTACGCTCTTATTATCCTATTCCCAATCATTAAATGTGTTATGCAATTTTGCCTCTGATGGATGATGGTTATAGTTCATTCGCGGTTACTTGTCTGAAGTCCTTCTACAGTTTTAGTTTCGGGCTATCCATTAAGTACACTTCAGTCACATGCAAACTAAACGTAAAGAAACCTGGAGAAAACTCCAAATAATGTAAAAAAGGTTCAGTTTAATCATATATAACAGAATAACTTTTTTACTAGCTACTGTCAAGATACATCCTTGCTCTTTTTTTCATTGTTATATACTTTAAAATAAATTTTACACTTTTAGGCATGAACTAATTGTAGCCCTATGTTTAATTTAACTAAAAATAAGAGGGTAAATGAAATATAACAAACTTGTGATATTTGTTCAGGAAACAATAAAAATGTCACGAGGAGTAATTTTTCAAAAGTTATTTTTTTCACAAAGTGTGAAGATACTGTCAACAGACTATACCAGCCAGCGTCAGATGCGACGGTGCAGTTAATCTTTTTGAATATGTTATTGAATTATAATTACATAACCGCAATTGGGTATCATGAACTGGTGTTCAGAAACTGTAACTTAAAGTATGTTGATGTTTTTAAATTGCTATGTTCAATAACTGACTGCTGTTTTTTATGTAACAAGAAGTGATATCTGTTATATTCTACAGAGTAAAACTCCAGTGATTTGGTATATAAATGTTTCACGTTTACGGACTTACCTCCTTAATTTTTTATTGCTTTATATTCGCCTGCTGCCTTTTCAATGCTTAAAAAAAATTTGTGTCAGAATTCTTACGAAAAATTTTGTAAATTAGGTAAAACACTATTTATGTACACGTCAGGTACTGGCACCACAGGATTTTAATCATCATGCAATTATGTTTCTGCAACATCACACTTCATACACACTACTTCACGGATGGATGTAGAATTGACTGGAATTTTATGTTCAACATCTTGTTCAACCTTCATTTAGTGTAAATGCTGTTGCTGCCTACATGCAGTCATTGGAAACGTGAATAGCTGTACTCCTACAAAAACTAACACACTAAGGTCATACTGGTAACAAAAACAAGATAACGGACGTTTTATTCGTAATTAATTTGAGGTTACTTTAAATGTGTTAACTCTTTAAGACCCAGTGTACACAGTTATGTACATTACGCACGTGTAGGTCAAGTTTGGTCTGTCTTTCAAGCTGGGAAGCTCAATGACCAATGATTTTAACTGTGCGTAAATGATTCGCAAACCGTCCTACTGGTCTAGATCATAATTGGTTCATATAACTGTAGCTGAACATAAAACCCACAGCTCATTGGCTGTGACAACGAAACATGTGCTTTGTCGACTTAAGTACAACACGCATTATGAAATGTCTTGTTTGCAACACCCAAACCCGTAAATTAAAGAGGGCTTGAAAGGATTAATTCAACCCAGTGGAATTTGGCAGCCTGCGTGAATGACAGTATTTCACTGAAATACTGGTGTTTTTTTATATATAGGATTGGTTAAAACGATTTGTAACACGCCAGTAAATTGTCTTTGTTTTTCGTTCGGAATGTGTTTGTTTTTAATTGCGTTTTGTGCTCACTCGTTTTGGCCGAGACGTTCACAAACTCCAAACGTAGCAAATTTTCTATGAGAAAAAATGTAATTAATTTGTTTAGCTACTTTACATTTCGTTATCAATAGAAGAATTAGTTTTGGTAGCATATGGTTTCGGTATGTTGCATTCATAACCTGCCCGAAGCGACTTGGCTGTGATGCAGTTGCACTACGTGATTCGAAGCGCGTGTGTTCACGGACGTTAAAACTTCCACTAAAAGTTAATTTGAGTTAATTTGTGTCAATGTACACGCATTTTACTACCAAAAATGTAACGACAAATGTGAAAGTTCCTTAGTAGACGTCATGAAATAATAAATAAAATAGTAGCAAACTAAAAACATCAAGCCAATATTTTTAAATAAATTTAAAGTTACATTTTTATTTTATCATGTCGTAACTCCAATTTTTTACTTATTTAAAAATATTATAAGTGATTTTCCTATTAAAATTGAAGCAAGAATTTTAAAGAAGTGCTACAAACCCAGAGTATTAATTCGTAGTGCAATAACTAAGTGTATAAAAATATAAAACCATACGACTTTTCTAGCTCGAAGCTAATTTTTAGCACATACAGTCATTATTCTATGTTTATTTTCCGTTATAATATAATAAGTCACGATAGAATGTTATTTGCTAGGTCTAGCCACCCACAAACTTCTTGGCCTAAACTAGAATATTTTTCCGGATTCATCCCGAGTTCCCCGAGGGATATTTAAGTTTCCCGCCCGAATTTTTTCGATAGCAAAATTCCATTCCTGCACACTAATACAATTCAGCAGTTATTTAAGTACCCATACAACTAATTCGATAAAATGTATATGCTTGTACCTCCCAGTTAAACAAATACGTGCACATATATGAAACGTCTTCCTTTTAGGACTAATAACACTTGATAACTAATCTGAAATGCGTCCATAGGGAAAAATAATCTTATAATAATCACTCACTGAAATAAATGTTCAGTTGTAAAATGTTTTCACGTTTATAATGAATTAAACTTTTGGAACACAGAACCATGAATAGCCGCGAATCTTACACATATTATTTAATCCAGAAAAACACAGCATTATAACGCATTTCTACATTTAAATTCAAAGTAAACTCCGAACTACGTACACAGTACTATGCGAATATAGATAAAGTATTCTTTAAGTGATTTTTATAATAATGGCAAATAATTAAACAAAAATAATTATCGACGTATGATTTTGCAGAGATACGTTGTAAATTAAAACCAGTAAAAATGGCGCGCAGACACCGAAAAAAAGCAAATAGAAGCTGTTGCCACAAATATGTAAATAGCAAATATTTGTCAGGGATAGCAAAACAAACCAGCCAATAAACCAAGTAAGTAATTAAACGGACAAACAAAAAAAGGGCGGCAAGTAAATATATGGAAAACGCTGGATAATACAACGGAGACAATGCATATGAACACGGCAGTTTTTGTATAACAAATCAACACTACTCTTTCGTCACAGAAAAGCCATATTGCTTTTGACTATGTTGTCCCTGTTGCGTAAGCCAACATTTTTTTGGATATATCTGTAGAAGAATAGAAACAAGGAGTTGGGCATAAGGGCGTCGGAGCGACGGAGCGTCGGAGCTGTTCGTATTTTGTTATTCCGGTCGCCCGGCGGCCATATTTTCCGCCATGTTGGATGTCAGTGACCTTAACCTTGAACTTTGATCTTGACTCCGGTGTCCTTAGACCCTAAACCCCGCCCCAAAAAAAAAAACAAAAGTACTAAACAATTTATAAAATCTATTTTAAAAATGTATTAATAATTTATAATAAATAACTTGAAATTAATTAAAATCTTTATTTAAAAACAATAAAATTAAAATTTTGGAAGTTGGTGCTAGGAGGGGAGCTAACGGAGCCTACCGGCTGCCATGTTTTATTATCACTCAACCTCCATGTTAGATATCGGTGACCATGACCTTGATCATTGATCTTGACACCATTAACATGACCTAGGATGACCTTGAACCGAAACATTTGCTAAATTATTTTAGAAATTATAAAAACCATTACCAATAATTTAAAAAATATTAAACATTTTATTAAAAATGTATTTAAAAATTCTATAAAATTTACGTTTCTAATGTTTTCGCTTAGAGGGGACGAGGAACTGGAACGGATCAGCCATCATGTTATGACGTCACACAAACACCATGTTTGACCTAGGCAACCTTGAACTTGACCCATAACCTTGACCCTCTAACTGTGACCTTGGATGACATTGTAAACAAAAATTCCAGAAAATGGTAAAAATTTTATAAATTCATAAAAGTCAGCGATAATATTACATAACTTACTACTACCGCCATATTGGACTCAGGTGACGTTGACCTTTGACCTTAACCCGGTGACATTTAACCTTGAACCCAAAAAATTGTACAAAAAACCCAAAACTTTCTAATAATCTAAAATAGTAATAAAAATATTATTAGAATATATATTTTTATATTAATTAAAATAATAAATTTTTGGAGATCTCCTACAGCACCATGACCCCCTCCAATCAATCACATTGTATTAACATTCTCCTCCCGTACCCCACTCACCTTTGCTCATTCTGTCGAAAGCCCTCCACCATTAATATTGGCTTTTTCATTTGTCATTTGTTTCCATTTTCAACACTTCGGCAGCACTGATGACTCTGACAAACATGTTAAATCTTAATGACCTTCACCTTGACCTCACATCTGTGACCTTTACCTCGTGCCCATGACCTAGGTTAATCTTGCACCTAGATGTTGAAAATGTAAACAAATGACAAACTAAAAACTCAATATGGCAGGTTGAGAGCATTCGACAGAATGAGCAAAGGTGAGTGAGTAGAGGAGGAGAATATTAATACAATATGATTGATAGGTGGTCGGAGGGGAATAGGGTCTGTCGTCTGCTAGACATGGTGCTGTGTGAGATCTCCAAAATTCAAGTTAAAAAAAATTAAAATAACAATTAATTCATAATAATATTGTTATTAATTTTTTTAAAAATTTTTGGCAACTTTTTGAAATTCTTGACTATTTTTGAGTTCGTGGTCAAAGGCTTCCGGGTTAACGTTAAAGGTCAAGGTCACCTGGATCCAATGTAGCATGCTCGCTGACTTTTATGTATTTATTCAGTTTTTACTATTTTTCTCGTGTTTTTGTTTTTAAGCTCATCCAAGGTGACAGTTATAGATTTAAGGTCATGGGTCAAGTTCAAGGTTACCTGGGTCCAACATATTGGTTGGGTGATGTCATAACATGGTGACTGGTCTGTTCCAGTCCCTCATCCCCTCTAAGCTAAAACGTTCGAAAGTTAAATTTTTTATACAATTTTGTATAAAATTGTTGGTAAATGGTTTTACATATTTTAAATAATTGTTAGCGGTGTTATAATTTTTTTTAGGAATTTTTAAAATAATTTAGTGAATTTTTGGGTTCAAGGTCATCAAAGGTTACGGTAATGGGATCAAGGTCAAATATCAAGGTCACCATGGTCCAACATGGCTGTAGGGTGATGTTATAACATGGCAACTGGTCGGCTNATCAAGGTCAAATATCAAGGTCACCATGGTCCAACATGGCTGTAGGGTGATGTTATAACATGGCAACTGGTCGGCTGCGGTTACCCATACCCTCTAAGCCCATACATTCAAAATTTTAATTTTATAAGTTTTTAAAATAAGATTTGTAATAATTTGTTTAATAATTTGTAACAATTTTTTTTACAAATTTTTAAATAGGTTTTTATAATTGTTCTGGTATTTTTTGAGATTTCAAGGTAAAAGGTCACCTGGGTCAAGGTCACCGACATCCAACATGGCGGACAATATAGCCGCCTGGTGGCCGGAATGACAAAGCACGGACAGCTCCGACGCTCTGACGCCCCGGCGCCTTTGTGCCCAACTCGCAATTTCAATTCTACTAACTATTATCCTTCTTTATTCTACGTTTTAATTGCTATTTTTGTCGTTTTTTTCTTTTAGTCTCCAACTACTTATTTAATTCTTCCAGAGGATTTATCCGTGTTTTTTTACATTCATGATCGAAACAGTTACTATTAGTTAATTATTTGCGTTTTGTGACATCACAGCTCTGCAAATAGTACATCAATTAAAATAATTTTTCATTAAGGCAATTGATAATATTTCGCTCAGGTATCCACAGCGGAGTCAAACACGACAGCATCTCTACTTGATTACCAGCACGGTAATCCTAATCCAAGTCGTACACTTAGACTGAATATGAAATTGTCTGATTTCTGCAATTTGGTAATGTCTCCATCACTGTCTCGCGATTCCTACAGAAATTCAAAATAACGCACTAGATCAGTGACGTCGATATTTGATTACATTAGATTTTAAAACAAGACTCATGTCATAGGAAGTGTACTCGTAAATGTAAATCCTTGCAGTGTTCCCATCTTTGGGCAGTCAAATAATGGATGAAAAGAGGCTATTTATCCGGGAGCCCTACCCGAAGGGGTGGTATCGGGGCGGAGACACGGCGGAATGGAGACGTAGGAGTAAAAGGGAGCGCACTGAGGAAACCTCTACACCACGACCGTGTCTAGCACATTCTCCATACGAGAACCCCCGAACGAAAATTACTACTCATTAAAGGCAGGCATCGAACCGAGGACCATAGCTGTGGGATTCCGAGAAGAAGTGTATTGGCTGTTCACGGATAATTGAGCACTTTTGAAAGCCCTGCATAGGATCTCCTTTTCTTTTCATTCTGCGTTCCTCCGCAAATTGTAAAATTAACATTGCCATGGACTGTAAAAAATTATTCATGCGTCATCCGAGTGAAACCGAGTAATAATTGTGTGTATGAAACAAGAAGCATTGACTTCAGTAGGAATAAATTAAAAAAAAAATAGACTTGCAAAACAATGACAATTCTTAGAACTATTTTCATTAATTCGCTGCCAATTTAACTGTGAGTCTACGTGCCAGTTGGTATTGAAGGACATACACCACTCAGAAAAAGTTTTTGCACCACCGGGATTTCTGAGTTACTACATTTATCATAGCACAAGAGAAAGTACGGGATGAAATTCACACTGTCTATAGAGAATACCAGGCCAGATTTGACAAACTTTTTTTTTGTAACGCGCCGACTGTACAAGCGAACATTCTTCACGTGCAACCGATTACAGGTAGCACAACAGTTCTTATGATCAGTGCTTTTTTTTTTTTTTTTTTTTTTTTTTNTACTAGCATTTCGAAGCACGTGTTTATTTGAACTATGGTATCTATCGAAGCCACGTGGTTTTGACAGTTCTAAAGGTAAGAAAGCTGATTTCTGAGCAGCCGACAAATGCACTCTACCCTTATTCACTGTGAGGTACTGACCTCTGCTGGAGAGCCGTCCAGGAGGTGTTTGCCACCCTGTCGATCTGCCTCAGGCCCCTGCACATGGCGCAGTCCTCAGGTGGCCTGAACACGCTGGCCAACTGCTGCGGCATGTTCGCCGAGCACTGCAACACAAACACACCGACGCGACGTCAGTATCATCCTCATCCTAGGAGACACAATTATCCACAATAAATTATTCAGATAAACTGCTTTATGCTATCAACGCCAAAATTAATTTTGTATAGCATACCATAACCAGGGCCCTGAAAGCATGCTGATGGCATGCATATCTCATCGGGTTCTGGTCAACTACGACCAAAACAAACTCGTATTTGTCAAATGGTTAAATATAGTGTTAAAAAATTTAAAAAAAATCGGTGCGTGTACTTCTGTACGCGCGTTAGAAGTTGTACTTCTCTGGCGTGACTAAAATTAATTTTTATTACGTATGCAAATAATTTATGTAAGTAAGAAAAACGATAAAATGATCGAAGAAAGACATTACATACAATAAATAAAGGCTTGATTAGAGAACATAATTAAATTAAAACAATGTTTATTTGTATACAGTTTAAAAATATGAAAATATTCATTGTCATATAAAACTGAGTAAAAAAAAATTAAATAAAAATTATATATTTCCATTGGTTCTTCTGATGGTGATTGAATGGGCATGTGAATTACAAGCGGTTTGTGGTAACTGAAATATGATACAAATAGTCTTCTAGAAACGTTATGCAAATATCGCGTAAATANATTACAAGCGGTTTGTGGTAACTGAAATATGATACAAATAGTCTTCTAGAAACGTTATGCAAATATCGCGTAAATACAGCATCAATGAAGATGCCGTGTCGTGTTGTAGAAACTGTGGGGTCATTATTTACAAATAGATGTAAATCCTCGTGGAAATAGTTGATAAGTGGACCAGAATTTTCTAAGATGAAATTGACGTTAAAGTCTCCACTTAAAATCATCGGTAACTTATCCTCACCTCTATCCATATATGCCCCTCCAACTGTTGTATACGGAAATAGTGTCCGTTTTAAACACTTTTTTTNTTATCCTCACCTCTATCCATATATGCCCCTCCAACTGTTGTATACGGAAATAGTGTCCGTTTTAAACACTTTTTTTAAGGCCAACTTATACTGTCGAATTTCGTTACACTGTGCGCGCGCAACTTCCGTTGCACACTAAACTTTNTTATCCTCACCTCTATCCATATATGCCCCTCCAACTGTTGTATACGGAAATAGTGTCCGTTTTAAACACTTTTTTTTAAGGCCAACTTATACTGTCGAATTTCGTTACACTGTGCGCGCGCAACTTCCGTTGCACACTAAAATTTTACCCTCAACTAGTCAAAAGAAGTGTAACTTCAAAAATATTCTAAGTAGCGAATGTGTTCAGTCAACACTAAAAGTAAAGGAACATGTATAGGACAATAATGTCAGAAAAAGTGTTTTATTGTTATTTTTTTTATTTAAATTGAGCTGTCTCTTACTCGTGCTTCCTTAATAAATTACTTAGGCTATGTGACAATCGAACGTTTATGTGGATTCGCCTGAAGTTCCAAAAGGTCGTTGCTGTTATGCTGGAGTCGCATAGCTACGACGATTCCTACGACACGACAAAAATGCCATAAACGTTACTGCTGGAATATACACCACGACAGATTACACGATAGTTAGGATTTTTCGGCACCATTAAAGACTTGCATGTAATAAACTATTTTCAAAGGCGGTGGACAGAGGGTAATTTGAAACACATCATATTTACAAAGGATGCAGATATTAAGCTAAAGCACTGCAGGATATAAAGGTTAATTTTATGAGTTTGATCATATCAGTGACAAATAGTTTATTCCTTGTGAAATGTAAATTTTCTACCGCAAGGAAAGTTATGCGAACTATTGCGCATTACTACGTTTTACTATAATGTTTGCAATGTTGCATACCTATGTTTGCAATGCTGCATAACACGACGGAAATATAGATTGTTTCTGATCCTAAACTGTTGATTGGGCGACAGTTTTCGTCGTACTGGCGTCAAGAGTGTCTTGTATTTGATTGACTGTTTTGTTGCAATTGTCGGAGCTATGTAATTCCGGTATGATCAAAGAGTAATTAACAATACAGAGGTGGAACAGCCGTTTATACCGCGAACTCTAACCATACACGCCAGAAAAATGGCATCACTGGCCGGCAAAATGTTGGAACGCCGTACGCCACTAAGCACCTGGCAACCTACTCACCAGCCGGCAGTTCAGCCAATTGGGAAACTTCAGTAGCGTGCTGTAGCCGAACAGACACAAATGCGCGTTCCCAGAGCCTCGCACAGTCAATCAGAGAATAGGTACACCCACGTCGAAGGTAACCGCCAACACCGTTTCGTCTCTGTGTACTTATCTATTCTTTGGCATGGTACTGCTACTCAACCAAGTCAACCATGTGTGCATCTGGTAAGCATGTGAATTACACAATGTCACACCTTTCCCTCCCATCTCTCTTCTTCTAAGGGGCCGCGGCGTTTGAGCGGTTAGTCTGCTCACCACCCACCAAGGCGAACCGCGTTCAATCCCTGGCCGGGTCACTCCGGATTTTCGCAAGTGAGAATCGTGCCGGATAATGCTGCTGGTCAGCGGGTTTTCTCGGGATCTTCCCGTTTCCCCCGTTCTTTCATTCCGGTGGTCCTTCATACTCACCTCGTTCCAGCCTCATATGCTCTCAAGACTTCCGACTGCCTTCCGACTGGCAGATGCGAAACTTAAATAGGAAATCTCATGTTATGGAATTTTCACCTCAGAACGTTAGTTGTAAAGCTAGGAATTTCAAACAAAAAGGTATTCTTCACGCAAATTTTAGAAGTTCCTTACAGAGGAGATGTTTCCATAATATGCATAGCATTTTCAAAATTCATATTTTACAAAAAAAAGTACATACTGCTTATTAATATTGAAAATATGAAAATATACGTCTGCGCATGCAAAGTCAAGGAGCGAGGGAGCGATACGGGCGACACTAGCACGCACGCCTAGTGCCTCATCGCTCCTACGCGCAAGGCGTGCAGTGTTTCCGTTGTGGTCCTGTACTGTGCAAATTAGATCTGTAACAGTGGCGTTTTATTACACGCGATGAAAGCCCACAGATTAAACTGCTCCCGTATGTTTGTAGTTTTCTCTTTCCTCTTAAGGAAACTGCATAGCTACGCTTTAAAAATGCGATATTTGAACATTTACATGAATTTTTTTCTCAGTGAATATACTTAATATGATAAAATTAAAAACATAGAGGCATGAATAATTTTATTAAAATATTTTCTGACAAAAAGTTGTATTTCTAGAACATTTATTTAGCGAGATACGCGATTACGCGTGTCCATCGATTTCGCAGAAAATGTGTTGCTACGGACTCCTCTTAAATTCATGTGGACAGGTGTAAATGCACTCGCGTGGACAGCAAACGGTATTGAATGTCCCGTACTCGCTGCTGTTCTTCTCTCAACAGCTACACTAGCGCTCGGGTCCCACCCCTCCCCGGCTTCACACTTAGCTTGGTCGAGCAGTAGGGCTTGCTTGGTGGGTGCAGACTGGCGCAGGGAGCCTACAAGTAGAAAGTTGTAACTCAAGGGTATGAAGAGATATCCTTATCTGGTTCATTTGTTTGCCGAATCAAGCCGAAGTATGTTGTACGGTACCGCCAACTTTAGAACACTGATAAAAGACACATTCTCACTTTGTTATGATGGCGGTATCGTATATACCTAGTCAGCTGTGATTTTTTTATTATTTTGATTGGCTTATGTTTTTTGGACAATATTATTGATGCTTCCCATATCCACATCATATTCATATCACAAATACATCTGAGCGAATATATGCCGTAACTGTGAAGACGAAACACTACTTTACAACCAGTTTTATGCGTATATTCATGAAAGTACACGGGGCACGAATAAACATAATATAATGGGCATAATGGCGCTTACACAAAGCAGTCTGTGCTACCACCATAAAAATGAAATACGCAACTCAATCACGAGTTTATACAATATCTAAAGAGAGAAACTGCATGGTTGTTTATTGCATAGTTATGCTATGTGAATGTAGTAGATATTTTGTTTAAATATGTAATAATATTTTTTAATGCCAATGTTGTAGGGCCGTAGATCCTACGACTTCAGGCATACTTCGGGTATCTTCGGTACGTTTTCGTTTTCCCTATTCGAGTTACGAGGGCCTGGGCATGCGCGTGCAGAAGGCCCAGGTAGTGACGGGCGGTGTTGTTCTTTAAGGGCGTATCGGCACGGGTATCGATCAGCTGCGCAGAGGGGGCTGCGATGGAACGAGGGAGACGGGCGACCGAGAGAGAGATAAAGATAGATAGAGAGAGGGAGAGAGAGAGGAAAGTCGGGGTTGGCCAGGCAGGCAGCAAGGTAACCAGTAACGACCTTGTTAGGAAAGATAGCGAGCTGTGTCGCGCCACAACCTGCACCTGCATCTGACGCGGCCGCTACGCCAGCACGTAGGACGAGTGCCCACGCGGAATTCACGACCGTTACGACACGAACCGCTGTAATGGGACACCGTGTGAACATTCGGCATTTCCCTCCTTGCTGTCGTGGCCCCTCGCAAATTATTCGCAGAACTTACCTCTAAGATCATGTTTGTAGCTGCATTAAAATGTATCCTTCAGACTCGCATTTTATATGCTGTTATTTTAATTTTATATAATAGGAAGTTCTCACATTTTCTGCATTACGCGTCTGTTCTCTCACAATAACAATGATTTTCTCTATATTTTCCTGTTTTCTATGATATAAAGTACCATAGTAACTATTCATATTGCAACAAGACGCCTAAGCGGTGTATCTGAGTTCGTGAGGGATAGAAGTCTTTATAAAAATAAAATAACAAAATTTGATTTTTAATTTTTTCACACAGCTATTATTTGCAGCATTAAATTATCTATCTCCACTATTACTCTTTTTTATTTCACAGTAAGCACAATATTTACTGTCTATTTCAACTCTAATTAAGGTCATTTTTAATGTCTTTGTCCGATTATAGTCAATTAACTTTTACCCATCATTAACACACATTCAGTTTATCTGTTCCCATCATTTGTAATATCTTCACTCGCGCATCCAGTCCAATAGTCTAGTCTGCCAGTCGCACTCTTCACTGCTATGTAGTTCGCAGTCGCAGATTTTCCTCTGGCTGCTCACTTCCGTACTCGTTGCTTTTCTAGCTCGTCGTCACACAATTGCCCAGACTCCCGACTCTCATAAACTCTACACTCCACTCCAGTGCTGGCTTTGGGGGCGGCGCCATTTTATAGTCACTGGCCTTGGCCTGGCAAGTTCGCCGCACCCCGAGTCACGCTGACAGAAACTAAAGCAGTAAATAACTAGAATATTCTTCAGATCAATGCAGAAATTCAGTACAACCAAGATCAGGAGCGCGTGTCGAAAAAGGGTGATCACGACGCGATGCAGAGGTATGCCCAGGGGGGAGTCTTTGTGTAACAGTTACGCGCTTCTTGGTTTATCGCTTGCNTCACGACGCGATGCAGAGGTATGCCCAGGGGGGAGTCTTTGTGTAACAGTTACGCGCTTCTTGGTTTATCGCTTGCCCGTCATTCAAAACACTCCATTAACTTTCCACCATTTATCATATAACTTCTCTGTTCTCCTCTTCCGCTCGCTCGCGTGGGACGGGTCAAGGTCATTGTAGATCAGTGACATGGAACAATATTGTAATATATTGTAGTACGTGTTATATTATATCGTATAATGCCAGTCCTCTTGGTTGACGTCATTNGTAAGAGTAATCACCAGCAACAAACTCTTCGACAAATGCTCAAATATACTGTAAACATTTGTGATGAATTCGAATAATCAATACGATATAGTCCTTCATTCGTTGCCTTAAATTTCAATGTAGGAGCCATCACAGCAGCTTATATTTCTTCAAAGAAACCCTCTAAAAGCACTGGGAAGTATGTTAAATTATAATAAATACAATGTAAAAAAACAATTTGAAAGTTTCACTTCTACCAGCGACAAAGATAGTAACGCGGCAACAAAGCCTCGACTTCGGAGAAAAGCTTGTCGTTGTTAGTATTCAGACTGCTCGCTTAATGTCTTCTGAATTTTTAATATTCACCGCGCTGCTTTCGCACTGATCATTTCCGGCACTTTGTGTCTTTTACCCACAATATTTTATGTAAAAATAGCACTTAGCCACACGGCAGAGGTGGGAATACTTTTCCAGGAGAAAAATGCAGCTTTCGCATTTACGTGTATATCCGAAGCAGTACGTTTATACTTTATAAAATACATTGCAAAAAAAAAAAAACACCAGTTTTCACAACCACATTCAAATTAATGACATTTTTGTCTTATTTAGTTTATAATCTGGTGCCATTTATTTATGGCAGTGAAATAAAGTGCACTTATTTTGATCCGTAGATCTAAAACGTTCACTGTTCCAACGGTAATGAATAGAGTTGATACAGCTGGTTCAGGGTAAAATGTGGACTTCTAAAAGCACATGATTATTTTCTTATTTCAGCACAATGTGTGTATATCACCTGCATGCAAAAATTAAGAAGTTACTGATATAATTAATACGCCAAGTTTCCACAACATGAGTGCAATTTATAAAAAAAATCTTAAAAGTTGAGTTGGTAGGTAGGACTTGTCGTCTAGTTGAAAGTAATATCATATCCAACAGTAATGAGACAATTACAAGTACACATGTGCTTTACACGAGACTTAAACCTAGACAACCTCTTACCATAATTAATCAACTGCATTACGGAGGTCGGATTCTAGCGTCAACTTCGAATTTAATCATTCTAATGCTTCGAATGATAGGATTTCCCAAACTAAAATATTTACAGGACCGTTATTCGTAAAATAACTGACTAAGTCACTTAAAACATGTAAGTTTACATGGCCTACCATAGCGCTACTGGTGTGAAGAATTTGGTAAAAATCAGTGGATTGGTCCCTGAGATATGGCATAAAACACCCATATTTTTAATGTGACGATCTTCATAAATGCATGGCAAAAAAGTTATTCATTAGCACATTTTATGATTGTTTACTGACAGTATACAAAGCTAACTTGAAGTAGATTATGGAGTGTCGTATATACAGTGAACTAATACAAAGTGATATTATAGCTGCCATTCTGAAAATATGTGTCTGTCATACTTAAAAAATACATATGACGTGAAAACTTAATTTATATTGTGGTGCTAACTTACAAAATGGCAGGAAAATGAGGCTTTGTATAAACAAATTTGATGGCTGTAATTTACACTGCCAGCCAACAAATTAAAGTTGGAATTTGTTTAATTAATAAAAGATTCTGAGCTAAAATATTTAAATAATCACCATTTTGAAAATAAGTGCCTGAAAAACTTAAAATAAATTAGTTTACTCCATCTGCTGCAGTGCAAATGGCTTGCCAGATTTGGTAAGAATCGGTCAATTCTTTCCCGAGATATGACATAAAAATATATTTATTCATATGGTACTATCTTACAAAATGACGTACAAAAGATACTTCGTGTAGATACAGCTGATAGTTGTAATATCTACTGCCAGCATACAAAGTTAAGTTGGAATTTATCATATGGTTTCTACGACATAACATTCTAAGCTAAGATGACTATTTAGCAGCCATTTTGAAAATATGTGTCTGACATACCTAAACCATATCATTTAACATAATCTGTCGCAGTACTTCTTGTTTGCCTAATTTGGTAGGAATCGGTTGATTGTTTACCGAGTATGACATAAAAATTGTATTTATTCATGTAGCACCATTTTACAAAATAGTGGACAAAATGGTTGTGTGTTGGCATGTATGATGCTTGTAATATATACCTTTGGCATACAAAATTTGGTCGAAATTGGTTAGATGGTATAGTAGGTATACCAAACATATTTAAATTATTTATATGGCCAGCATTTTGATAATAAGTACCTAATCAATTTCTATCACTTACGGTTACCTGGCCTGTGATAGTTATTACTTACATGCCAAATTGGGTAAGAATTGCTTTGAAATTTTTTAATTATATAATGTAAAAGTTTTAGTTTTTCATGTGACACTATCTTCCAAAACGGTGGCCCAACAACAGTATCCCGTACTTAATCAATGATAACATGATGCTTTGCCAACAAACAAATATTGGTTTAAATCGGTTGAATAGTTCCCGAGATATGACAATCACCTAACATTTAAAAATGGCTGCCATTTTGAAAGTAAGCACCCGGGGTGGTTGAAAACTACAAAAGCCAGGAGTCCTTTCTAAGTACTATAAATGTACCGAGATTGGTGAAATTCTGTTGTCGCATTCAAAAATTGAAATGGGAGGACACACACGCACAGACACACACAAACAAACGCTTGATAGGATTTCCCAAACTAAAATATTTACAGGACCGTTATTCGTAAAATAACTGACTAAGTCACTTAAAACATGTAAGTTTACATGGCCTACCATAGCGCTACTGGTGTGAAGAATTTGGTAAAAATCAGTGGATTGGTCCCTGAGATATGGCATAAAACACCCATATTTTTAATGTGACGATCTTCATAAAT
>NQII01015094.1:0-17069 GCA_002778355.1 Clitarchus hookeri | reverse complement strand
GCTTTAATGAAAAGTATCTTACTCACTGTGTGTAATCTCTTCCTCGGCGCGTCCCGGTCCTCCAAAAACCACGATTCTCTAACATTAAGCCTTAAGCCATTTGCTTTTACACACGTCTGAGGCCCCTGCAAAACGAATTCATTAATTATTTATTTGAATAAATGTAAATTTGAATTATTACTTTATTGTCAGTATTATTTAACTGTCAATAAGCAATACAATTTATTGTTACAACATCGTTCGTTACATGAAAACATGTATATATTTAAGAAACAAAGTTTAAAATGTATCCTGATGACTTTCCACTATTTATGTCAGTGTAGAAAAGGTAAATTTCCCTGTTCCTTTCGACTTGCTTTCCTTACTCTTCTCCCTGGGGTACGAAGACAGAAAACGAACTATTATGTTTCTGCACTCTTCTGCGGGTCGACCCATTGCACGTCCTATATCGCGCCAAGAATCCTCTTCGAGATTTTTTATAATGGTTTTCGTCTTTGCGGATTCCAAAATATTTCTTGCCCCTTATAAACCTGAGTTAGCTGTACGATATCTTCTTCCGGCCACTGCACCATGGTTTGTTCGGCATACGCTCACGAATTACGTACACACGCACGAACCTGCCAAGAACCCGTCCTAATTGGAACTGAGCTTCTCTTCGTGTTCGTCGAGAAAACCGACTTGGAGCGGATCCGAACGAGTGGCTAGTGAGCGCCTCGTTCGGCGCAGTTGACACCGTCCCAACATTTTCGTGGGCGATATCAGTAACGGTTCGGCTCGCACGTGAATACGCACCTGCATTGCGGCAGTGTGATAAACGGAAGCAAGAAACGTTCGAAACGTTGGTGGTGACAACGAAAGCTGCTGAAACACCGTATTTAATACACGGCAACATACTTCAGAAAGGANATTCGAAACGTTGGTGGTGACAACGAAAGCTGCTGAAACACCGTATTTAATACACGGCAACATACTTCAGAAAGGACCTACAGGCTGACTGCCTCTTTGGAAACATTACTACTAGAGTGTCAAATGTAGATGCCGAAAACCCTATTCTGTGAATAGGCCCAGCAATCAAGAAAGAATATTCTGATCTCCGAGAGGCCATAAGTGTTCTGGATAGCTTGTTAATTTACTTACGGTTTTTGACAAGTGGAGATTCTAATCAATCATTAATGTACCTATTCAAAATCTATAATCAGGGCATTTCTGAATTTGTTCCCGTGGTTTTTCAGGCATTGGTGAATGCTTTGGCAGAGTATGTAAAATTACCTGTTACGTCTGAAGCACGGAAACCCGTAGTTAACGGATTTGAAACCAAGTGGCGATTTCATAATTGTATCGGGGCGCTTGATGAAAAGCATATTGTTCTACATGCTACTGTAAAGAGTGACAGTGAATTTTACAACTATAAGGGNTCGGGGCGCTTGATGAAAAGCATATTGTTCTACATGCTACTGTAAAGAGTGACAGTGAATTTTACAACTATAAGGGTCAACATAGTACAGTTTTACTGGCATTATTTAATTCATAGTACTTGTTTGTGTACGTAGACGTGGGATGTCAAGGACGAATCTCAAATGGTGGGGTAATTTAAAAACTGTGACCCAAGGAATGGATTGCAAACAGATACAGGACTGCCTACAGCAGAACCACTACCGGGAAGAAACATGCCAGTGCCATTTTTCATTGTTGCAGACGTCGTATTTGCTCTTCGTGAGAATATAGTTAAGCCATATGCGGTTTATCAGTCAAAATGAAGTAAGAATAGCCCGTAGAGTTTCAGAAAACGCGTTTGGTATAACGACTTCAGTTTTCAGGGTGCTTAGAAACCCTCTGCTCCTCAGCCCTGGTAAGGCAATAGTGGTAACACTGGCTTGCATATATTTACACACCTTTTTGCGTGCTGGTAAATTCTCAAGATATTTGTATTCTCCAGCTGGTAGTCTGGATACTGTTTCACGAAATGGAACCATTATCCGTAAAGAATGGAGAACAGATCAAGAAATAATTGCGTCTCTTTCACCATTTTGCCGCTTGGGTCGGAAGCCGACCCAATCTGCTAAAGTAATAACAAATTGAATTGCTTAATTTTTTTATTTTCGTCAGTCAAGGTGCCATCGCAAGAAGAAATAAGTTAAATGAATTTTGTGTGTAAAGAGAAAGTATCTAACGAAAAAGCACAACGTTGTATGCGGGCATCAGATATCAAAATATGTGCATGGTCAATGGACACGCACCTAAATTAACTTTTATATTACATTCACTATTTTGTGATGTCCCAATGTTTTAAAACAGTATTCAATGACCTTCAATGCATTTTGTATTAAGTGTAAAAGATAAATAAGGTGTATTTATAAACGTGCGCTGTGGGTACTTATATTTTTTTTTAATCATGCAATGTGTTATTTTTTACTCGTTAATAAATCTCATAACTACAAACTAAGCTGCACGTTACTATAATTGGATTGGGTAACACAGCGTTACGCACCAAACTGTGGGAAGAGTTCGCTCAGTGAGCAAACATTCTCTAAGAACACACATGGCTGGCACCTACCCTCCGCTTTGTTCACTGACACGTCCATACCAAACTAATCACGAACGTTCGTGTGGCAGTAATCGTCGCACCTGTCAATCATCGTCACGAACATGTTCGATTAGCGGGAGACTTCAAAAATGCTTCCAGGGGATGCACTGGCTTTTAGTTGTTGTGGTATCCGCTTCGTTTTGAAAGTGAACGTTGGTGTTACATGTATCCTTGCTGCATTAATACAACGCACTAATGTAGTATCCATACCCTCTTCGCCGCTAGTTAACAATCCTACCTGTTGTCTACCTTTGAGGACAATCACTTTACTTGGCTTTTGGACAGTGGAGAACCTGACTCATCGAAATTGAAAATTGATGTGGCATCAATGCCATACTTTATACAGGCATGCTCTAACAAATAGTAGAATTTTAGCTCAGTTTGCTAATTGAAACCTGTAGTTCTTTACAGGGCAGTAGCATGGAAGTATTCTTGCGCCATGAAACAATAGTACCACTTTTTTCCTGCTGTCGGCATTTCGGCGTTGAACTGGTGGGCAAAGACATTTTTGTTTCATACAGTATTTGAAAAGCGAGTTTTTTTAATTCTTTAGGAATAACACCAAACATGCACTCCTCTAAAATTATAATATGTGACACAAGCTCATTTTCAATATATCTCCAGTCACTGTTGCACCACGTCCCATATGTTTTTTTCACGCTGGTAGCGTGGATACGTGGATATGTATGTCTTCCGCGTAGCGTTTCAGTGTAGCCTTGGGTACAGAGTACTTACGAGCAGCATCATTAGTTATGTTTTCCTTTACTCATCTCTACGCCAATGTCTATGTTTCGAGTAACTTGCATCCCAAAATTTGTTAAATTCATTTTAATAGTTCTGAAGTTTATCCAAGGGCAACAATTTCGGGGAGCTCTAAAAACAATCTTTCAATAGAACATATGAGTGTATGGTTAAATTTCTCGTCAGAAGCATCATGTCAGACGCTTACATTCTGCGCAGAATGGGGGATATGAGGTGAATCTGTAGCCCAAACCCCTAAATTGAAAGTTCTAAATAAATTGTTGAATTATGTATGAAAACTTGAAACATTTGGCCATTCATAATACCAAAAAAGCACGATATTTAAACATTATACGACGTCATAGCAGCTCAAAGTTGAATATTTGCTATCGTTACTATAAGACGGATTTTTGAGGCAATATTAAGAGGAGACTGATTTTAACCGTTTGTACTGATAAGCATTTCTTTTGCTACGTTATAAAAATAATATATTATATTGAAAAAAGAAACCTACCTTTCGGGTGAAATTATGTTATTTTGTTAGTTTAATGGGTATTCATTTGGAACCACTCTCTGCGATGGTACCCTTGCATGGGTTTTGTCCTACAAAATAATTCCCAAAACATTCCACCTTATAATTATGTTTGAATTAATCGTTTATCATACAAAATTATCTGCTAGAACGTGCTACTGTGGGAGCTATGCGACGTAAAAAGCAATCAAAGTATATTTTAGAAAGGAGAGACGGGATTAATTATCCAAGGACTCGAGACAAGAATTGACAGGAGCAACACTATCTTCATTTCTTCGAGGACTATACGAAGTCTGCAGACGTCACAGGAATCAATGCAGATTGTTAGAGAGATGTGGGGTTAACCTCCGCTCTCTCTCTCCTGCGGTTTCATTGTCAAAGCTAATGCCTTAAATAAATATGCTCTGCGAACGGCAAATGTGTGCATAAAGAATTATCCATGGTACCCTACACCTCCTTCAGTTCATAAGGCCCTTCATAATGGAATTAATGATATCGAATGTGCTATGTTACAAATAGGCATGCTCAGCGGGGAAGCCCAAGAATATAGAATCAAAGATTTTAGGCGGTATAGAGAAGAATATGCCGAAAATTGAGCAGGTTTGCAACACATGCCAGTCTAATAAACTTTTTGTTAATTTATTCAGATCCAACATTGTCTTCAATTAGAACTCTTCCTCTCAGATAACATTCATCTTTGCGTAAACAAGTCCTTTCCTTGTTCGAAGATCCGAATATTAGCTTTCGTGGATGCACTAGCATTCTTAGAGCGTCTACTGATGATGAAAGTGGGAGTTATGAAATGTAAATATAGTACTTCCCTATGTATAAGGTTCAAATTATTTAGTAACTTTTTTTTCGATAAAAAATAAATGTATGTTTATAATGATAATTTAGTTTTCTCTAATTTAGTCTATTGTTTTATATTTTAACAAATATTTTGTATAATTTATATATTTTTTCTGAATCCGTCCTGCAGTTAATAAGTAATATATAACCGCTAAGTATGAAAACACTCAGATAAATTATTCAAAATATATCTGCGTATGTTGTCCAACAACTATACACTTAGTTGATGTAACAGTATTAAATAAATAATAATTTTATTAATTATTAATTTTCATAAGTTCTATACTTGGGTTCAGATCTTGTTTTTATTATATTAACTAAGGTAAAATTGTAAATATTATTTTTTAAATAATTAATATAGGGGTTTGAACAGTACATTAAGATTACCAGACCCACTAGGCACGGCGTGCTGTTTAGTTCTCCGGCGGTAAGTCGATCTATTGGGCTATTTTATGTGAATTATATAATCAAATATCGGTTCTACTTTTTCTAATAACCCCGATGCGCGCAGATGAAATTAATACGGTGCATATTTTATTTATTCCTTAGTAGCTATGTTCACAGATATTGAAGTATTTTCAGCAACAAACTCCCCCTCTCAATTTAATTTTCTTCAATCAATCACATGCGCTTTCACATTCGCGTACACACACCAGAAACACGCATAGAGTCGACTTATTACTGCGTCAGAATCGATCGCACACATTAAAAGCCTGTGATTATTTCGTCTAAACGGGACTAAAAGCACATTCAACGTAAATGGGGTCAGTTTATCCCCATGGAAACTAAACAAAACAACTTTAACTGTTTTTGTCGCACTCTAGCCACATGATATTCCCGAGGTCAAACTACCGTCATAGGTACGATATAGCAATGAGCTAAACATTTTTGTGTGCAACGTATTGCCATGTTTTATTTTGTCGTCATTGAAATGTGCATGGCATTTTACTAACGGTACACAGCACTTGATAATTAGGATGTGCTACTAGATATCGTAATAAAATGTTGAATTATGTACACATGATGTGAATACTTGTGAATACTTGAGTTTCCACAAACAAGTTTAAAAAATACTAATTGTTGTGTATATATATATATATATGTGTATATGCATAATGCGAAAGCAGCTGGTCCTGTTTCATCCGTATATCAAGGTTTGCGTGTATCAATACACTAATATTTCAAAAAATGAATATAATTGTTTGTTAAATATTCATCGTATCACTTACATTGCCTTTATTTCTGGATTTTTAATGCGTCAAGGACTGCAGCTAAGGAGTTATATGTTATAGGGGTCCATAATTGGTTTAATTATGCTTGACGTATGAACGCCCTAGCTGTTATGTCGGAGGCTAATCTTAGAACTGCGTACACTTATCTAGTCTTACATTTAACAAGATCTTACCTTACCGACATAACTAAAAATATCCCTTTTTCTTTACCGATATAGTCAAGTAATTCTGACGATGTACTCAGTAGCTTCGATAGCTACATGGATCGTACCCATTGATGTATAACCATGAGTCGGAATAGGTGTCAAATACATGGAACTGTGGGAATTTCTATGTCCAATCGTAAAAGAAAATTGAATGAAAAGCTTAATCATCGATCGGAAACAATAAGTCATGTCAATAATGCNCTATGTCCAATCGTAAAAGAAAATTGAATGAAAAGCTTAATCATCGATCGGAAACAATAAGTCATGTCAATAATGCTTACCTCGACAGTATGTAGCTCCAAGCTAAACGTCGTACATTTTCCACAACTCGACCTGGATGGGAATGGTCTGGTAAACTTGCAGTTAATTTGGCATGGGTGCCAAGTTAATGTCTGCAAACAGGGTTTTAAGTATTTTACNATGGTCTGGTAAACTTGCAGTTAATTTGGCATGGGTGCCAAGTTAATGTCTGCAAACAGGGTTTTAAGTATTTTACTGATTACCCACAGATATTATTTTTCTCTGGGGAAATGTATCTTGCAAATACACAAAACAAACTGTAAAAAAAAACTGTAAATATGGCTATGTGCCTTCTCATTTTGTAGCAGTGAATAATCTTTATCAAATAAAATTATTTTAAAAAACATACCTGACGTGTTTTTTAAAGCACTGTCGAAACATTCCCTGCTTCATATAAAAATGTACTATATAAAAAATGCTGGAATGCAAATAAATGTATAATAACAGAAATACTCAATAAACTGAAAAAAAAAATCTATCTTTATTCTTGGTGGTTTGAAACGTAAATGTAGTAGTTTGGGCCTCGTCGCAATTTGGTAAACGTTTCCATTGCGCCTTAGTGGACAACACAGAAAATATAAGTTATCAGCATAATCCAGTGCTCAAATGCAGAAAGATAATGGGAAATATTTGTGGTACGAGATGAGCAGATTAGTTGTGTGGCCATCTGAATAGCCAATGAAATATAGTGGTTGATGTCAGTCGTCTTCTGATTGCCACCCTGGGAGTAGGTGTGATCCGCCATCATTACGAGAATCAAACCCTCGACCTTGTACATGCAAGTCTTTAAAGAATAATCTGCTTTTTCAGAGTTTTCCAACGTTTTTCTACTTATCTCAAATGTCACAAGTTTTATTAATTCTTGCAGTTTTAATATTTCTACATTTCAAATTTTTTTTTAATTACTACCGATATTTTTTTTACAATTTTTAGAACTTTTTCTCGATTTGTTTATTTTAGGTTATATGGAATTGAGGACAAGGTCATGTAAATCTTACACATCAGTCGGGGTCAATAATATAATTCTCTTCCCCCTCCTAATCCATAAAAAAATTAACGAATTTGTGCCAATGTTTTCTGTTTATCGGGGTAAGGTCACTTGGAGTCTAGGTCAACGTCATGTAAATCCAACATGGTGGTCGTGGTCAACAATGTAATTTTTTACCGAATTTTTAAAATTTTTTCACATTTAAGTAATTTTTCTAGATTTTTCGATTTCTAGGTCACCCAAGTTCAATGTCCCTTCTGGTTATAGTCATGATCATTTACATCCAACATGACGGACCCCTGATCGGAATAACAGAGCATGAATACCTGGCCGATTAGCTCCTCAGCTCCTCTTCGTGATCTCATGGCCGAGATCTCTAATTTTTATTCTACTTCGTCTGGTTAAATTACAAAAGTCTAAAATTAGCGTAGTGGACAAGGTTGATTGAAATTATTAACGTCACAAATGTGTTCTTTTGTTTTGCTTTTAAAACGACTGTAGTTATTTTCGTACGTGAGTGCTTATTTGATAGATATCCTTTTAATATTTGTGTGTATGCGATTATTAGAATGGCAGAAATTTGAGCTTGCCCTATTGAGAGTTTATATAATGTGATGTGTAAAAAACAAAACCTGAAGCTATCTTATTGCTATTTTTTTCACTGAAGTGATTTTTGCCTGTAATGACATTTATTGTTGCCATATACACGTTACACTTATGTAACGTATTTTTCGAAATAATAATTTATTTTGCACTATTCCAGTTATTGTTTACTGTCGTCATTTCATCGTGCAATTTAAGTTAGTTATCGTAGAGCTAAATTTATATACAGGCAAATATGGTAGCAACAGAAACTTTTCAATACAGTCGTTGGGTTTAAATATTTTAGCTTACAAATATGTATTCTTGGTAATGTGATTAAGTGTAGCAGAAAGCAGTAGGCATTGCAGTCGCAACGGAAATATAGACTTATAATTATTTTCATCATTCTTCCTGACTTCCCGAATTTGGGAGTATAAATAAATACTTTACATCCAAACTTAGGATTCTATATTGGAATACTAAACAATGAATATATATTAGTGACCCTTGCGTTACTATGGCCAAAAAAAAAAAAAATTTGTCAACATTTCCTGACCTTATAAATAACGAATATGTGTCCATAAAATTAGTTCCTCATAATAAAAAATATATGGGGTGAATGTACGATAAATAACAGCAAAAAATTATAATTCCATCCATGTTTCAAACAATTCGTCCAATAATGCAGTAGTGAAATTTGTTCCGATTTTTGCAATGATAAATAAGGACAGAGTTCAGTACTGAGTACTAAGTATACTGTTTCAGTAACGGTAGAAGTTTGTTGTAAAAATTTAACTTTATAGCAATTTCAAGCAGAGGAGCACAAAAATAGAGCGCTTGTCCTGAAAATATAAACTGTTGGCCAGTCACATTACGTTAAATAAAAGCCACACTGTTTGTGTGCTTGATCCTTTCATACTTGAATAAATGTTACGATCCTTCTTTTAACAACCAGTTAAGATATTGAAAAGAATGTAACACAGTGAAGTAACCCAACATATTTAACAAATTTCAGTCGTATTTAAAGTACTATGCATATGCACTACATTGGAACGTGTTAATTTAAGTAAAGGCATTATTTAGATATAATGGAGATCTGGTTGGCTAAGCTGATGGTAAAGCATCGCCTACTGTTTAATTTTGACTGTACGTATCTGTACTGTTGTTAAGTGCTCATACATAGTCCATTATGTTTCAGGCACTGAATGAAGATGATGATGATTTTGACTTGGATTCTTCTTTATTTTTACATCTTCCCGTGGTTACCGAAATATGCTGACACTACTCTGCTGTCAGAAATAGTGAGAAATAGTTTACACACCCAGAGGACGACGTTCACGTCAGCGATAATAAATATCATTGACCGCTTTTTCCACAGAAATTTAAATTTTATTGCGATCCACAGGAAAGATATTTTGGAGGTTAACACAATAGACGAAATAATGCGCCAAATTAATCCCAGAAAATTTGTCCCATTATTATCTCTTCCGAACAATGATAGCGATATATCAATATACAGTCCTTTCAGCAGAACAGACACTACAGAGATTAATGTCGGTTATGTAATATTTACAAAGCGCAGTGTTGGGCGTTGTTTGCCGGAGTACGACTGGACAAGTCTACCATTTTGGGATCCTCAAGCTACATTTCTGATGATCGTAACCGACATACTTATAGGAGAATCCCTTGAAATCGTTGAAGCATTACAAGATTGTTGGAACTCCTTTAATATACTCAATATTGCTGTGGTTTACTCGTTTCATGTTGCAGGCGGAGTTCGTCCAGCAGAATTAGGCACATGTGTAGTGATATATAATCCGTTCACCGATAAAGTTAGTAGGTTTGAAATAGGATTGAACATGAAACAAGAAAATTTACGCGTTTATCCACAAAAACTTCTCGACACAAATGGGTATGTGTTCAATGTCAGCACAGGTCCTGCTCACGAATTGATTGAAATCCATTATGGGGAAAACGGAGAAATATTTTACACAGGTCCTGCCAGTTTTGTGACCCAAGCATTAGTGAAAAAATCTAATGGGACCGCGAACCTTCTTCCTCCCTCTAACTCTATTCACGTCACTGACAAGCGCTACTCAAAGACTCTGTATGCGGGTGAATCTCTACATACTTGGACTATGAGAAAGTGGTACACATACCCTCACGACTGGATGTGCGTCACAGGCACAGTGGCCAAGGCAAGGCAGATCCCCAAATACATGAACATTTTGATGCCCCTCACCAAAGAAGCCTGGAGCATCTACTTTGTTACATTCATTCTGATTGGCGTGTGCTGGAAGTGTTTTTCGTACTACAGTGTGAATGAGGAGACAACTGAAAGTATTCTGTTGGGGACAGTTCGATTGGCCTTAACTGGCGGGTGTCTAAATGTCCCTGACTCTTTGGTACAAAGGATTCTTATCCTAATGGCCATTTTATGTTATCTCATTGTCGCGAACAGTTACCAAGGATCACTGACAAGTTTCCTGTTCGGCACGTACTATTATCCAGACATCAGAGACACCAATGAAGTTTTGGATGCAGGTCTAAAACAATCAGTCTTCCTGTCAATTTCCGACCTGGTCGAGGTAGTTGGCGACTTCGACACGAACAGCAGGGCCATCAAAGCTTTAATGGACGATCCAGTGTTTATAGCGATTGACCAAGATGCGCTGGACATGATAGCAAATCACAGGAACATCTGCAGATGGACGTCTCGCGTCACTGCAATGCATAGAGCGGCCTTGCCCAGGTACCAGGAGGACGGAAAACCCAAGTTACACGTCGTAGAAGGCTGTTTCATCATCTACCCATTGAGCCACTGGGTGATGGCTCCTAACAACCCGTTCCTCGCCCGTTTCAACGCTGTCGTGATGGGGCTGTTTGAGGGTGGCTTCGTGTCCAAGTGGAGGCGTGACTACATGAAGGCATCTGCTATACCGAAATACGATAGCTCTCTGCATGTTGTCTCCTTCGTTCATCTCTTAATACCTTTTGTCCTTCTCGCCTCCGGCCTCTTCCTTAGCTTATTAACTTTCCTAAGAGAGGTTTTCACCTCTTCGGAAATCTAGCGACTGGTGGCTGCTTGCAAGTCAAGCTGGTGTATTTTCACGAATATGCTTGTTTCTTCGCAACTGTACGTAGATGTTCCCTCAACGGGTGAAGCTCTATTCCGCAGAAGATGTATAGGGCAAATATAAATCAATGTAATAAAAATTGAAGACCAATTCCCTTTATTTCAAAACATTCTTACTCAAAGCCACTTCTTTTGTTTTTAGACGATTCTTATTACGTGTTTTAAGGAGGAAATTTGGTCGTAATATGCTGCAGGAATACTTACAGGATTTTCAAGATAAACTGAGCACATTTGAAAGCCCCACTTAAGATTTGCTTTTGAGTATATGGTGTATTCTTCCACCACATGTAAAATTAACATCGAATTGTGCCTGATCATTTTATTCATGCGCCGGTCAAATGAAAGTAGGAAATAGTTAACCAAGTAAAATTTTTACAAATTTGCTTATTATTAGTCTTACAAACATTTGAATACCCGGTGGGTTTCCTAGGGGATCTCCCGTTTCCCTCCGCCCCTTCATTCCGGTGCTGCTCCACACTCACCTCGTTTCACCCTCATCGGATTAAGAGCCGTCCAAATCTCTTCACTCACTCTTCATACATATTTTCTATATATTATTTTCTAATTTTTTAAAATAATAATATTAAGTTTTAATGGTTTTGCTAACCCTTTCTCATACACTCAATTTCATACTTTCAGTTGTTACTGTACTTAAGTCGGTACAACACTTGTTTAGTAGTCACTGTTCGGCATCAGTAATATGAATCAATTATGTCCTAGACAAGTAAGACTGTTTGCGAATGATTTACCCACAGGTTATAACATTGATCATTACAGGCCAAAATTTGCCTAAACGTGCGTAACGTACACAATTGCGTTCTCTGAATCTGAATGGATTAAGCACTGCTAAAATGCCGAAGGCTTCTGTAATTTGTTTTAATGTGAAAAGCACATGACTTGCCACAAAAAAAAACATTTTCATTAATAATATTTTAAGATAATACCGATATGCTTTGCACCGATAAAAGATTGGACATATGCAACACTCAACACACTTGATGCTGTGCAGAGGTAACACCGGAGGGACATTTGACAGACGACACACTTCTACTGAACAGATATAGCTGGATGCGCCTACGGCATGCAGTCACTCGTGGGCTTCGTATGTGCGTAAGTACGTTTTCTACTGCTGCACGTTTGGTAATGGAGCGGTACGCATGGACGGAATTGACAGACATGCTGTTAGTGTATGGGCGATGTGAAAGTAACGGACGTGCGGTCCAGCATCTGTACGCGGAACGATATCAAGGCAGGCATGTACCACACCATATTTGAGTAAACTACGAGACGACTGTGGGAAAAGGAGCCTTGCAGGTAAGGATAGGGTATTGTGTGTGGTAATGGATGTGTTGCATGTTGTACGCACCCTTTAAGGGTGCTGGATAGAACGTAATTTGTAAAACGTATTTTGTTTGTACTTTACACAGGCTCGACGTTTACACAGTAAACGAATTGTCATTTCCTGCAAGTAAAGATATAATTATATTTCACAGTTGCCATAGTTAATGTGTAAGTGCATGTCAAAATGTTGTATCGTACAAACTTCAATCACAGCAAAGAAATAATTAACAGCGAAATTAAAAACATTGAGCTACTACAGGACAACTATGTTTTTACATAGGGGAAATTATGTGTAGTTAGTAAATGTTTTTGAAAGACTAACATGTGTAAAACGTAGACAAAGTGCAAATGCAACACATTTTCTATACGTGATTACAAAGGTTTCCTGAAGTAGCTTAGTGCGTTTACTTGCACTGTGATTTATATCGTGGCTGTGATTGCGATAGTTTGCACTGTTAGTAGGAACACAAAAATGTAACATGCTGCTTGGACATGCGCTTACACGTAAACTAAGACATCTAAATTTGCCTTATTTGCGAGAAATGACAATTAATCTAATGTCTAAATGTTCAGCAGTGTTTGGTAGTAATAAAGCATCACCATTTTGTTCTGACGAGAACCCCTAAACCACTGGGAATGTTCCACAGGTGCGGAAGCCAGATCCGGGCCGTCCGCGCACACGGCGCATAGTACGGTTTAAGGAGGAGGTGCTGGCACGTGTTGAGGAGCTGCCGTCTACAGCCACACGTGAGGTGACACGTGAGCTGGCTAGCGACCACAGCAGTGTGTGGAGGGTTTGGAATGATTCCTGCTACACCCATTTCACTATCGGAAGGTACACGCAGACGACTATCACCATCGAACCCAATTAGCGCTGTGGTATCTGGAACAGTGTTACCGTATCTCTGGGTTTGCATCACGTATCCTGTACACAGATGAAGCTTTTTTCACGGGTGACGGAATGTACAATGTAAATAACATGTGTGTGTTGCCCGATGGAATCCGCATGCCACCCACACGTCTTGTTACCAGGTACGATTTTCTGTGAATGTGTGGTGCGGTCTAGTAGGCGATATGCTACTTGGACCACACTTCCTTCAACAACGGCTGACCGGAGACATGTGGCATTTCTGCAGGAAACGTTTACCTGAATTGCTGGAAGATGTCTCTATTGTCTTTCGCCGACGTAAGTGTCTACAACATGACGGTGCGCCGACACACTTAACAATAGTTGTGCTCGAGTACTTGAATACACAGTTTGGTGGTCACTGGATTAGCCGCGGTGGTCCTGTACCATGGCCTGCAAGATCCCCGGATCTGACGCCACAGGATTTTTTCGTGTGGGGCCACATCAAATCGCGTGTGTATGCGACACCTGCGGAAACAGAAGAGGATCTCGTTCAGGAAACAATCGGTGCTGGTGAGCACATTCGAGCAATGAACAGTGTATTCAGAAATGTGCATCAGTCGATGTCTTGGAGATGCGATGCCTGTATTTCAGCTGGTGGTATGATGTTCAAACAGCTCCTATGATCTTGAAAATCTTGTGTCGTATGTTACTTTCGAAGTCCTGGTCACTAGTGTCCCTCCGGTGCCACCTCTGCAACACTTCATGTGCGTTGAGTGTTGCCTATGTCGCAGGCATAACACATTATCTGTTTCCAACATTAAACATACATTTATCGACAACCATTAGATGTAGCATATTGATACAGATCCACTTTTGTTGTTAAATTGAACATGCTACTTACGTACTGTAAGCTGACAAATGTGTGGGACATAGTGTTTACATTAAGTGTTAAAATGTTTTCCACCATCGCTTGTGCAGTGGACCCAGCAAGCAACCATAGACTCATGTATCTAGTGTGGCCTACGTGCTAGAGACTGTACCGCTGGACCGAAGCTTCATGTGTGTTTTGAACGGAAACGGTGGGTCCTACGCACTTGCAACAAGCGGGCCATTTTTGTTGCTTAAGTGATACTTTTCAATAGGCCAGCACCAAACTTTCCAATATCCCGACGGTAAAAAAGTTTTATACAGTAAGAAGGTGGCCACCTCTGTAATTTTCATTACCGTGGAACATATGAACAAACGTTTACTGTGGTTTGAGGATCCCAATAACAGAAAACAACGTTCGGAGTATTGTCACTTAATGTCACTTAGTTTCCGAAATATCGGGCAATTAATTTACAAATTTGATTTTCAAGGGATTACGCCTCCCTTAATATTGCATAAATTCAAAGTGTCCTATATGATGTACTTAAATTTTTATTAGGAATTACCTCCCGGAGTGTGTCGGTGATTTTTAGATAAACGTTCTATACCTAATAATAAAATAGCAATGTATCCGTTACTACTAAAATTATCAACTTAATGTTCAATGACTGTGTTGTCCTAGACACATTTGTGTATGTTTATAATTGATTAATTTTGTTATTTTGATCTCAACACTATTTATAAATTATTTTCATTTAATATGATATTTAAATATTTAATATTTATATGTGTAAAATAATGATTTTGCATTTTTTATCTATTATGTATGCAGACAACAAATTAGTTTGCTAATTATACCAACTATCTTACATTTTACTCTTATTGTAGAAGCAAATATTTGTTATAAAATTTTGTAAGTTTTGCATCAAGATACCATAAAATTGTTTTTTAAAAAGGATCGTAGTTTCCCAGCAGCAAATTTGACTCTCCAAAGGCGTTTCAGAATTATAGTTTTCCCATCGTAGATACCGAGTAATGAAAATGGTCCATATATGATATTTTCAATATGTACTCTGTTAGTTTCAACCCAGGTTTGTAATAAAATACTGCTATAACAAATTAATTTGTGTTTGCATTTCAACAGTCTTTTCAAGTTTTGTTACAATTTTAGGCTTTCAAGAATCAATAGATGTTTAAATTATTTTAGACTTGATACAGTACACGTTCTTTATGTAAATCGTGTCAATATCATTAAGTTTTTATAAAGTAGCTTCATATGTATATTTCTTATAATAGTATTGGTTCTTGCAGCTCTGACACTGATTTTAGGTTTAGGTTCACAATTTATAGCTACAAAACTTCCTGTGATGTAATATTTATCTTGTTATTTTTTATTTCACCAAATTTGTAGACATATTATTGCATTTTCTGTATAATAAAAATTTTGGTTTCTTCATCGCATTAATATTTATTTTCCAGTTGCTCATAGTGGTTTATGTTACGTCTAGTTCATTCCATGGTTTATTTTTATAGCAGACATTGAGAAGGTATGTATTTTATTCCTTAGTCAACAGATTCTTAAAATAGCATCACGTCATATAAAACCTGACATCTTTTGCCTTGACAATAACGTGTCTCCAAATTTAACCGTTGCTGTAAATTTAGAGAGATTCACAGTTGTCCTGGGATTCCGCTCATTGTTTCAGTGACGATTCCTGCATGGGCTGCAAACTATGTGCAATTATCATTCGTTTATTCTTCAAGTTCAGTATATTTTGTACTGAAACTTTTTACTGTTTTCTGGATTGCTTTCCTTTTCATTATTATTGAAGAGCGTTTGCTTGGTCTGGCACAGTCCAGTTCAAAGTGAATTATTCAAAGTGTTTCTCCGTATATGGGCAGTACCTGTACAATACGTTGCATGCAAGGGAATTATATAGAGCCAAATTATTTTTGCTTGTCACCGCACAACAATTTTTTTTTATTTTTCCTTAATCTTGGGTGCTATTATTAGGAATATCCTCTCAACGCTTGATATAAAATATTGAGTAATAAATTACTACACAACTTTTGAGAAACCTAAAAGCAAATCGTGAGCTGACAGAAATTTTAACATAACTGCCAAATAAAAATGGAAGAAATACTTCATAAATTGATTCAGTTTTATAAACGACAAGTATAGTAATAAACCGTTCCAAGGCATTTGAGAAACTATAGACTAGTTGATTAAAATGTAATATGCAATTGTTTGTATAAAATTAAATATTTAAAATAATTTCCCAGACATATAAAATCGTTTTATCTGCGGTTAACTCATGTTCTACGTGGTTCGCAAAACGTTTTGAGTAGCTAAATATTCAGAGTTCTTTAGCACACTGTCACTACATCGGGGTCTTCTCGCGCGCCGAAAATAAAAATTAAGCATAGGGAAATTTTTTTGAATTAACTTATCTGTATCATACTTACATTAAAACGTGAACACTTACATGNAAAATTAAGCATAGGGAAATTTTTTTGAATTAACTTATCTGTATCATACTTACATTAAAACGTGAACACTTACATGGAAACGTAACTTAAAGACAGGACAACTCACTGAAAGATATTTAAATAACTTACTACTCTTGACGACTGGCAAAATACCCACCCCCAGTTGATGATTGCGCCTTCTCTAAGCAAGGGTTTATCGCAACCAACCCGACCAGGAGTCACACTAGGTGACTGCTAACCTTCAACGTCTACCAAACAACAGTACAAAAATTGATACATTAACCCACCTGGGATAATTTCAGCCATTTTCGGGGCATCTGTGGCTAAGCGGTTAGCCTACTCGCCCTTCACTAAGGCGAACCGGGTTCGAT
>NQII01015092.1:0-16709 GCA_002778355.1 Clitarchus hookeri | reverse complement strand
CATTAAGTACAAAAATCACACAAAGAAGCCAAGTTGCCTCATATCGCCACAGGACAGACATAACACTAAGTATATGATAATAAATCCCCAGTAAGGCGTGAAATCCGCGTGTCAGTGAACTCCACAAAAATGAAACTAATCATTAAACAGGAAATTATAACGGCAATAGTGCTAACCCACGGCTTTAAATATTCAATTGCAAAACAACCACTTCATATAATCATTACGGCGATCAAGTGGTAAACCACCACATTTTTCGCTAATACCCTTAAAAACACCGCGTGATATAATTTAAGCTGATACTCACACATAATGCTAGCGCTTCTCGTAAAAATATCACGCCGCAGTATAGCACACACTTAATTACATCGTACTAAGACTTATATTTCTATTTCTTGAAAACATAACAAACATGCGGGAAAAATAAGGGACGCATCCCTCCAATTTGTAGAGATAAAATACTGGGTGGAGTATCAGGACCGTGATACTGGAATAAATTGAAAGTAGATTCAGGTTTAAGAATTAGCGGAAATTAACAATAGAAAATAGCAGATAAGAAAAATTTAAATTATATTTTATCCTGAAAAAAAAAACACAGCCCTTTCAGCACACTTACAAAATGCGTACACAGCAACTTAATTTGAGGGTAGATATCTGAAGAAGAAAAAGGAGAAGATGGAGGGACAGTAGAATTATCGTGGTGAAATGTTAGTTAAAATATGTTTGCGATAATGTAAACACTTTTGAAATCAACCCTAGATAAAAGTCACTGCTTCTACCTGCATATAATTTAACGGGAGCACTGAGTGACATGCGCTCAGTCAAGTTGGTAACGATGGAGGGAAAGTAGTTCTATATCTTAACGTTGAATAAAGTGTTAGGTAACAATTTATGATAGCTTAAATTATTTCTTTCGCTTCCTGTTATTTAATGAATCGAAGTGTAAAAATGAGCAGATTAGTAAAATATTTACTTTTCTAATAATTTCACTGTTTCACTTGACTGGCGCATGATTAAGTGATGAGGCCCATAGCAATTTAAATTATACATTAGGTGGAAGAACACATAATGTACATATAAGTAGATCTCCAGCAGGGCTTTCAAAAGTGCTTAGTTTACCGTGAACAGCCTATATTTGTGTGTAGCTCATCATCTCGTCGACAGCGGAATCGTTAGAAATGGAGCCAGTTGCGTTAAAAAACAGGAAGATGGAAGAAAGAAGCCATGGAATTTAATTAATTGATTTTGGAAAATGATGGAAAGCCGAAATCTAAATGACCGGGTCAGAATCACAAACCTGTCCTCCCAGTGCGTGTCAAGTGTATTACTTTTGGGCCACCTTTCTCGGCTTCATTTGGAAATGTCTCGAAACCAAATAAAAATATGTATTCCCTGCATGCACAGACCATGTATAGCCTATTAGCAGTACCTTCACACTTTTTTAACCAAACATTTGTAAAATCACCCCACGTGTTTGGTTGCTTTCTTAAATACGCCATTTTTCACAAGCGTTTTATACTTACGTAAACATTAACAAATATAAATTTTTTGATTAAATTAAATTTTTATTTATGAATTATTATTATATTTGATTTATAATTCATATAACAAAAACAGAGAAAATTGGTGTTTTGGCAATGCCTAGTAATAAATAGTTCTGATGCAACATATTACCAAACTGAGTGGCCACAAATGCGGTATGTTGTCCCTTTGGTGTAATTTTCTAGATTTGGTTAAGCTTTGATAGCATGAGGCGGAAGAATAGCCTGAAAGTAGAACTTCGGCGTGGTTTCACAAAAGTTGGGAGTAACCATGAATGAACGTTATCCAGGATCATTAACTTAGTTGGTGGGAAAGTAAAGGAATGTGAATTTGAAGATGTTCCAGCATTATTGCTTATAATGGAGAGAATTATCTCCCTTTAGATTTTTGCAAAGTGCAGACGGCGTGGATCTAGCTTACGAGGTTGTGAGTGCTAGTCAGGCGTATTGCCACGTAATGAAACGCGTTCGGTGGTTGTAGTAATGATTAAAACTTTAAGCAGGCAATGTTCCACAGAGTGAAGTGCACTGTTAAAAATTAAATAAAGCATTTAAATATCAGACATTTTTCCAACGTTTTGAGGATATATAAGCTTTTCACGGTTAACTGAGCACTTTTGAAAGCCGTGCTTGAGATTTACTTGTATGCACATTGTGATTACTTCCACCATATGCAAATTGACACTGCTAGAGGCCTAATTACTTTATTCATCAATCGGTCAAGTGAAACAGTGAAATTTTTACAGGAGTTAATATTTTATAAATTTATAATTTTTACGCTTAAATGTATTAAAAAAAAGAAAGCAAAATAAATCATTCCAATATTCACATATGTTTACCCAACAGTTTTAATTCAGCATTAAGACACGAAACTTCTCTCACTCCGTCGACGATAACTTTACTGGGTACATGCAAGGCAGCGTGCGCATTGAGATATATGCAAGTAGCGGCAGTGGCATTTTTCAAATGCCGTATTACAATATCCTCAGTTAACTGCAAACAGCGTATAGGACACTACTGCCACCTGCTTGGGCGAGGTCAGGTTCGTGAGGGACGGGGCTCCCGTCTCTGGCGCTTCAACTGCACTGCAGTCTCTCTATCGTTCCCCCACGAAACTTTTAAACGTGCGTCCAATGTGCTGATCTGCGAAAAGAACACGCACTTCAGACGAGGGCTTTCAAGACATCACGTACATTAAAAACACCATTTCAAAGTACTCCAAAATTTTCAAAAACTGATTTTTCGAAGCGCTTTATCTCAGAACATACGCGTCAGATAGATACAAAACTACTCAAGGGCCCTGCAGTGAACCTTCCTATAGACTTTTCGTCAATAAAATAACAGGGTCACCGCTGAAAGTCCCAGAGGTACACGCAGTGCGAAGAGAACACTGCGCGCCAGTTGAGAGCCTTGGGCTTAGCGGCGATGGCGCACTTGACGCGCGTGGTAGTGTCGCCCTTATCGCTTTCACGCTTCTATGCCTCAAACGCGGGGAAAAAAATTCCAGGTAGGCGGGAGCCTTAATTAGATGTAAACGAAATAAGTTTAATTTCCTAATTAATTTACAGTAATATAAAAAACACTATACCGCTTACTGTGCATATTATGGTAGTCCGTGAAAACAATAAATCATTACTCAATAGCTGATTACATAAATATATCTAATAATTAAATTAGCCCTGTTAGCACAATATATACATTAGCTGAAATATTTTTAACACACACCATTGCTACACTATGTCGTCACAGAAAACCAAGTCTCAGACATGAAACAAATATGAAAAGTGAGCAGAGAGTAGCGGTGGTCAAAATATATAAATAAAACGTGTAATAAATCCCACAAAGAATTTAGTCACATAAATAAGNAAAAAAAAAAAAAAAATAGAATTACAGAATGAATTATTAAACGAAAAAAATGTAAATAAAACCAAGGGCAACCAAAATCATGACAGAATAGACGAGCACAGGCAAAAAGACAGAAATTTTTTGCACAAGAAAGAATGACACAACGATTAAGTAACAGCAGCCAGGCTTGACAAGACAACGATGTAGACACAGAAGAACACAATTTGTTTCAATAAAAAAAAAAAAGCACAACACGACTAAGACAGCACAGACGAACACTTGAGACGAAGGCAAAAATTTTGCTCAAGACTGGCAGATACAAGGATGAAGACGCAGAAGAACACAGTAGGTTTTCATTGACTAGCCTGTCGCGACGTTTTGGGAGCTGACATCTGTTCCTGTCTTCAGGCGGATTTTTATCACAGTGAGAGAAATGTTTGTTCCAGTAAAAGAAATACATGCTTGTATATGACCAAACATATCTTCAGTAGCCCCAACAAAGTATTTTGTTGAGTAAACNCAGTAAAAGAAATACATGCTTGTATATGACCAAACATATCTTCAGTAGCCCCAACAAAGTATTTTGTTGAGTAAACAAAACTCAAAAAGCCATAAAATTGATTTTTTTTATCTTAAATATATACACGTTTGAATAAACAAATCGTATGTGTTGTGTCAAAAAATTCAGACTGTCAACAAAATGTAAAGTTGAATCAACTGTGTATATATTTGCGTGGTCACTCATTCGATTGCTTTTATTAGAAAATACAGGTCGCGAGTTTGTTTGTAATTTTTGTGACAATTGACAGTAACAAAGTTTGTGTGTACGCTAATTGATGCTTAATAACGATACAAAAATTCAAATAAAACGAGTTCAACAGAAAACTAAAAATTAAAGCTGTAAAACAGGAAAAATTTATTCGCGTATGTTGTCCAGTATTTGCTATCTGTTTATTAGAAATATTCGCCCTTTCTCAATAGTCCCATTAGCATATTGCTTGGGCACAAATGCTGTGAGTTCAAATATCGGCTGCGCTTTCCCTTTTTTATAAAAACAGAAACTGTTTACTGTACGAAGAACCTAATAAATATTTAATTGCTCCAACCAAATCTGACAGTTAGGCGCAACCAAATAACAAAATAATTTGGTTTCAACAACATCTTTTTTTGCACCTATGTAAACAAACAATACGCCAAACAAATTTTATTTCATTCTGCAAAATTCTTTTCTCGATGCAGGTAAAAAAAAAGCAGGATTTTTGATCACCACGAAAAATCCGGCTTAAACCTTTCAGACCTACTTTAAGTTTTACTATCAAGAGTCAGAAATAAGAACATTTTCAATACACGCTATACTTACGGCCACCCCGCATTTGTTTTGTTATCATATAGTTTATTCGTGGTTTCTTCACACTTTTTGAATTAAACCTTTGAAAATTCACCCCATGTATGACGTGCTTGGTTGTTTCTCAAAATATGTCATGTATAACAGGACTTTTAAAATTGTGTCAAAATAGTTTACGTTTTGTTGAATCGAATTTTTACTTATATTTTATCTATTAACTATATTATACAATAGTAGTATGGTTATGCTGATCCGGTGGCAAGGGGTGGGGGCTGAGGCGCCGTCCGCCATCTTGATAGGCATCACAGTTACTGTCCGCCATCTTGGTAGGTGCGGCCGGCAGACATGCTGGTTAACTCAGTCCATCATCTTGGTAGGCGTCACAACAACCATCCACCATCTTGGTAGGTACACCTGGCAACCATGTTGGTCCCTGCAGTCCACCATCTTGGTAGGCGTTACAGCCACCGTCCGNATCTTGGTAGGTACACCTGGCAACCATGTTGGTCCCTGCAGTCCACCATCTTGGTAGGCGTTACAGCCACCGTCCGTCATCTTGTTTCCACTTATCCTTTAGGGGTCAGATATGTTAAGGGTCGGTCTGGCATGATTCAATCATCTTCTTTAAGTGTGACCATGATTTAAAGCTGAGCAAATAACTTGTTTGAAATAAACTGTTAAAGATGTAATTGCATTGTAATGTGATCAAGGAAATAGATAAGATGTGTTGAATTGATGCCTTAAAATGCTCAAATCTCACTGAAGAAATATGCTAGTATTTTATATATAGAGTAGGAACTAGGCAAAGTAAATACACAAGTTGCTACTGTAGAAACGTTAGTTTTTTCATGAATATGATGCAAGGCAATAATTTTACGAAGTCTACTATAGAGATAACCTTAACGTATGTACCTCCACACACTGCTGGAAAATTAAACGGTAAAAAGTTTTGGTACTGTCGAAAAATCTGCAGCAAAAGCTGCGATGCTCGGCGACATGAGAGAACCACCTGTACGAAGAGTCCTTTTCGAGCGATGAAGCATTACGACATTGGTACCATGCAGTTTATGCAAGGCGATACATTGAAGGAACACGTCGAGATCTGCAAGGGTTAGTCTACTAGAAGCCAGCAAGTGATGTCGTTAATACCCCATGCTGCATCGGTGGATACTGTTTTCACAGACGATCATGACGAGACAGTTAATGCTAATGATGGAATGAGCGACCTACGAGGCATGGTTGAGGCGGTATGTGTGGAGTGTACACTTGCAAGGCGTTCGTGTGAAGTCGACAGAACTTCAAAATAAACGGTCGGCGGCTCTAAATACTGATGACGACCATGCGACTCCAACAAAGAGAAGTAAACTTGATATTGCGGATAAGATAGGAGATGAAGACGATCATGAAGACAGCATTGATTATAATGCCTATGGCGACAGTGTTGATGAAGTATCTGATAAGAAGGATGATGATTCCCTCGATGTTCCCACACATTTCACCAACAAGTTTCCCTCGACAAGTGATGCGAAGAAGGCAGAAAGCGTCAAGAATGCTCTGTACATATTTCCCGAAGACCCGAATAAACTTTTAATAGACTTAGATATTTGACTGACTTGCAAAAACGTGGATATTTCGCGCGCATTATTGAGATATTTTCAATAATTAGTAAACTGAAGGTACGTGGATATCTCGCATTATGTGATTAACTTTTTTCTTCTAAAATTCTAATTACAAAATAATAATAAATTATTATTATAAAATAATGGTTTTATCTATATTTTTTGTGTCGTATCCTTTTTTCCCCACAACTTTAAGGTGGTGCTATGAGCTCTAGACTAATAACAGAAAGATCTGCATATAGAATGATCATAAAGACTTTAGCATAAAAATGCATGGATAGTTGTATGCATATAAAATGTTAATTCAGTCAACATATACAAATTTTGGAGGTGGCGACTGAATGTAATGTATGGGAGAGAGATACAAACCGAGGGATTGGTCGAAGGAACGAACGAAGGATTGCCTTTGATAGAAGGATCAGTGAGGATTGGTGAGGATTGCGAAGGAATGAAGTTTGAGAAGAGCATGAATGATTATCGCCCTAGTTGCTCTCGTACATCCCAATTCTCAAGGGCCTATGAATCGTAAACCATAGACAGCCATGCTTTTGAAAGTGTTGGTAGATGCTGATCCATATCATGACTATTTCATACTTGTGCAGAGAGTCGTTACTAATGTTTCACATTAAAGAAAAAAACTTCAAATGGTATAATAAATACAGATTTCCGATTTGACATTCCCAATGGCTATAAAATGTAATATGGCTACCAGAAACCNAAATGGTATAATAAATACAGATTTCCGATTTGACATTCCCAATGGCTATAAAATGTAATATGGCTACCAGAAACCGCCATATTTGCTTGAAGCTAGAAATGATACTTGCAAACTGAATTTCACCAGCCTGTCTCCTAAGAGTTCGAAAATTATATTCACTTCCTAAACGTCTGTACATATTAGTTTGCTTACGAGTCAACTTGCGAATAAATGTGGTCTGCTACATACTTATTTATAAATAATATTTAGAAATAATCAATGTGAGCATGGGCACATCGATTTCAGACCCCGAATGAAAATAACGAAGTGCTTTTCATACAATGTTTTATTTTAAAAAGTCTTCAAAATGATAAATACGATGAATTTAAACTGAAAAAGCTCTCCAATAAATTAGGCAATGAGCCATATATGCATTGATTAAAAAATATATAGCAAAATGTTTAATACATTAAAAATGTCTGTAATTGAATGAGGGAATCGCAGTCTTTTCATTCGGTGGCTATTATAGCATATTTCAAGAAAGCCTTCATATGGTTGCTTAAAGAAACTGAGTAGTTAGATTACTGAACTTTTGTTCTAGAGGTTGTAGGTTCAATTCCCCATCCCTCCATGAGTATTTTTTTAAATGTTACCAAGTGCCATGGAAAAGTGTAAAATTTACATAATTTAACTTTTATAAACCTATTTTGCATTAAAATTTATTTTCGATACATTTTATTGTATTTTTTTAATGATTTGGGCATTTATCAAATGTTAAATAACATAAATTTAAATCAAACGATTAGAATTATTTATAAATGAATCGATTCCTAATTGTGTAGTCGTTTCACGATTGTTTAGACAAGTTCAGCTGCCCTACTTGTCAATGCATGCTCGCAAACTCAACTCCAGTGTCCTAAATAGATAAAAAGTGTAATTAAAAATGTATTTTATTTTTAAGGTACACATTTTACAATATTTTTAAAAAGAAAATAATATGCTTAAAAATAAATACTTAAAAAGAAGTAATATAATTTAAAAAAAATGATGACTATATGGAAAAATTTTTACTGCATGTTTATATAAGTCTCAGTCAAAAAACTTATATAAATAATCTTTTATGCATTATAATAAATACGACAAAATATTTATTCGTCCGCTCCAAACTCTATTACTTCTTTTAAACCAGTGTACCAACATATATTGCCCAATAGCCGACTAATAAGGTGGACTGCACCGACCAACATGGCGGTTGCACCTACCAAAATGGCAAAAGTTGGTTGTGAGCCTACCAAGTTGGCGGACTGGTGCAGTCCGCCAACTTGTTGCTGGCCTACCAACATTGTTGCTGGCCACACCTACCAATATGGCGGACGGTGGCTGTGACGCCTATCAAGTTGGCAGATGGGTGAAGCCTACCAAGATGGCGGACGGCGCCTCTCCCCTCTGTTCCAGCCCTTGCCCCCGGATCGGCATAACCCTACTACTAATAATTTATAATTAATTTGGATAAACATTGGGGGGAAATAAGTGCGATTGTTATGAATGATAAAGGCTGTTCACGGTAAACTGAGCACTTTTGAAAGTCCTACTTTAGATCTACTTGTATGCGGATTGTGTATTCTTCTACCACACGTAAAAATAACATTGCCATAAGCCTGATCACTTTACTTATGCGCGGGTCAAGCGAAAATGTAAAATTATTGAAAAAGGAAATATTTTACAATGTTCCTACGTTTTGCGCTTATATGCATATAAAAAAAAAGGATAAAAAATCATTTCAATATTCAGAAACGTTTACCTGACAGTTTTAATTCAACGTTAAAGCATGGAACTACTTTCGCTCCGTCGTTACCAACTTTCTTGGCGAATGCCATTTAGTTTGTCCGTTAAAATATACACCGGTAGGGTCAGTAATATCTTTTAACAATTGATTTGAAAAGTGTTCACTTTATCGTGAACAGCCTATAAGAAATAGTTCTAACGCAAATTATTCTTACACTGAGTGCGCACGACTGCGGTGCTCTTTACTGTGGGGTAGTTTTCTAGACCCGGTTAGGCTTTGTTTGCAAGAGGCGGAGGAATATCATGGAAGTAGAACTTAAGTAGGGCTTCACAAAAATTTGAAGTAACCATGAATGGGCTTTTACTAGAGATTGTGATTTCTCGCGAAAATGATTTGTGCCAAGGTAGTCCCACAACCTCTGTCGTTTATTAATACTTTTTTGCTTATTTGCGCAGGCGAATTGTGTATGTACAGTGTGAGGGTAACAGAAGTCTTGTTGGGCCAGTCAAACAAGGAAATATCCTCACTTGTACCGCAACAACTAAGGAAGGAAATACTGCAGACATGTATCACAGGACGTTGAAACACTAACATGTTGTCCGGCATTCTCGCAATCTTACCAACTCTACTCGTAACATAGATCAACAGAAAGGTTTACGAATAAGTTAACCCACAAGGAATACCATTGAGCATTGAACTTTGCAGTATACACTATAGGCCAAACATAATCCTTGCATTATATGTACAGTTGCGTACAATTGCCCTGAATTGATTAACACTTTGAGTGCGGTACATATATACTGAGAATTAATCCTTTCGACCTCGCATTAATTTGTGAACCGAAGTTTTGAAATCGTGCAATATTTTGATGAGCACTGTACTTGTGTCTTAGAGTACTTTTTGCAGCCACTGGAAAACGTGCTGGGTGCTCAAGACACTACCATCAGCCATTGACAGATGATATATGTGGTATGACATTCACAAATGTGATTACCCTTCAGACTCTCAAGGCATTGAGTACTGATTCCTTGCTGTGTACGGTACTGGTCATAAACATCCTTCATGTTCAAAATGTCCACGATCGTGGATACGCTGACGGAACGGGTTAAGACAACTTAGAAGTAAGTAGTCTATATTCACGACTGCACGACCATCATTTCTGTTGGTCTCTCCATTCCCATTTACAGCTGTGCTGTTGGTTCTCACAGCACCGGACACGCTTATCATTCTGTACGACGCTCATTAACGGCCGGCTCTCTCTACCATTGTAATGCCGAGTTGAAAATGTCCCAATAAAGCGTTCTTTCCTAAGTAGAATACTATATACTCTGTCCTGTTCATTTGAGTGATTTAATCTTCCGAGAGTTGCTGACATAATATCGCGTTGCCGAGATCCTTATGGAAACTTCTGGCGAAGCAATATATTTTCGCCCCGTGTTTTCAAAGAACGCGGATGACATAATCTTACGGCCAACTCTATACGACTCAGCTACAGAATATTTAAGTACACGGAGATGGAATGACGTGTCGGCTTCTTTCACGTGGGCTTGCTCATCATCCCCTGATTGGCTGCCTGAGGGTCTGGCTACTGCGTGATGCAAAAATTTCCCTATTATTGGCTGGGCCGCCGGCTGACAAGTAAGCTACAAGGCGCTGATTGATGAACGACGTTCCAACATGTTGCTGGCCATTGACGCCCTGGCGTGTGCGGCTTGAGTTCCCGGAACAAGCGGCTGCTTCGCCTCTGTATTCTTAAGTACTCTGTGACTGAGCTGAACTCAGGCGACGTAATACGCACGTTTTCGATGGCTCCAGAGCGTAGCACCGCATCAATGTTGTGTTTGTTTGCATACATATTAGGCCAAGGAACCGGAATGTTTGAGGCTGTAGTTGAATTGCACGACCTAATGGTTAACGCCGGGGATTTTATAGGCTCATTTGTTGAATCTTTGCAAAAAAAAAAAAAAGAAAATCTAAGAACGGTATTTTGGGCTTACAGATTATGTTAAAGTGTTATTACATACATGCGTATATTTTTATTATAGTCGTCTCCCCCCCCCCCACTTTAACGAAGGAATTTAATTAATCACTTTTTGGTCGGCTTTTTAGTGCGAACTACTACCGAGATTTTCTAAAGCCTTTTGTTAAATAATTTTAGTAAAATTTATTTTTATTATTAAATTTATATACCCCAGCACTTCCTGGTCTTTCATATTCCTTCATACTGTCGTTTTACCACCATTTCTACGTCACTTTTACCTTCGGAAATGTATGTAACTCACTATATCCTGCCTTGGTACAAACATTTTATAAAGCATATGCATAAGTTTGCACACCATAACATAATTTTTTTTCGAGTAAGTTACTAAATCTATAGTAAAAAGAATTTACACAATGTCAGCTAGAAATCGTCCGTTTCCATTAACATTTCATTTAATTTTACTGTAGTCAGTCATTTCAGCAGAGGCGGTTTATACCCTCTATACAAGTACACATTTCCCCCGTTATACGTCAGCCACTTAGCTCGAAAACGCGAATAACGCCCGCCGCACTCAATTGTAAAGGCAAGAGCGTGGGAGCGCTAGGGGCGACCGTGACATGCGCATCAACTCTCTCATCGCCTCTACGCGCAAAGTACTGAACTGGCGTGCATTCTTGCCGTCGTTAACGCGTCTCTACGAGACTTTCGGTGGAGACCCTACCATTTTATGACGTAATAATAAAAATAAAGGTTTGGTGCACGTCCCTATTCCTTTTTTAATATTTTGTACCGGAATGTTAATTCATAAAGACGAATATGAAAACACCCGTTCAAGCCATTTTCACTATCACAAAAACCTGACTTAGAGAGAAATGGAGGAACTGAAAAACGTATTCCGACGCGTAACGTTTCTTAAATGCCATCCGTAAGCAGATCTGAATCAGACACGATGGACAGTTTTTTAATTAAACGTTTTCTGCTGGAGCTGTGCACACCGTTCGGCAGCCTACCCAGGCGGCCACCTTGAAGAAGGAGGACGTGTGTAGGCTCCTGTCGGTGGAGGTCCATGGCGAGCGGTCGCCGACTGTACCGCCTCGGTCGGACAGTCCCCAGCACCCCGCGCCACTCCGCCCATGAGGCCCCGCTATAAAAACAAAAGGCGGTGGCTGCGCAGTGTCTGCGCCCGGGGATTGTTACCCGGCGGACGTTGATGGCCGCCCAATCCTCACTTCTCCGTTTATTGGTTCAGCGGCGGGGCCACGACTCGCCGGTCCCGATGTGCCGGCGCTACAGATTGATGTGTTTGCCGAGGATCACCTCCTCCGGCGTAAATGTTTCACTTCTGCGCGTGTTCATTCCGACCACGTTAAACTGTCTTGCCGCCGTTAACGAGGCGGGTCATAATTTACCCGCGACTTTTCCAGGCGTGCGGAGTGCGCTTCTAGTATACACGAAGTGTTTCCCAATGTTTTTTCGCACAAATACATTCGTTTTTCTCAACGCAGTCGACTTAAGTGGCGTAGCTGGCGAGATGTGTTCATGGGTTCGAATCCCAGTTACGGTATTGACGAGTGTGCTATTTTTAGGTTTAAGGGGGAGAGATAGACATCCTGGGGTTACCAGTTTTTTAATCATAAATTTAACTCATAATTAATTATTGACGTTTGTTCTTTGGCAAAACATACTAGGCATATAACTCGAGTACCTTCATTTGTTTACCATATGACATAGATGGGAATTACACTCATGCGCAGTTGAATTAGAGATACCTACCTATTAGTGTGTAGCACCCCGTTTCACCCTGATTACGACGATGATGCGACGTGGCATGAACTCCACAGGGCACCAGAAGCGGCGGGGAGTCATGTTGATCCATGAACGCTGCACAGCCTCCCACAATGCACGAACATAAGTCCGTGCAGAATATACGACGTGCACATCCCTTTCGACAGCATCCCAGATGTGCTCGATAGGATTGAGGTCGGATGACCTCGGGCGCCAAGCAAGCAAAATCAAGTCCGTGAAGTATTCATTCAATCAAAGGTCATAGTTCGGTAGCGGTGGGCCAGTGGATGGTCTTGCCGTAGGTACATGTCTCCTGCAAAGTACCATAGGCGCAAGATTTTGTGTACGTTATCTGCAACAGGTCTCTGTATCGTTTTCCGGAAAGGGACGATGGTATGTGTACCAGGGGACCCATTTAATCCCACGATATGAGTCCTCATATTAGGATACCACTACCACCGGCCTGAACTGTACCCTGCTGACAAGAGGAATCCAATGATTCATCTGCTTGGCGACACAATTGTACCATGCCATTGTCGTGTATCAATGTGTATATAAACTCATCCGTACGGGCGATCTTATCCCATGCGTTGAGGGTCCAGTGGTGGTGTTNCGTGTATCAATGTGTATATAAACTCATCCGTACGGGCGATCTTATCCCATGCGTTGAGGGTCCAGTGGTGGTGTTCCAATGCCTATATTAATCTTAGAACTTTGTGGCGTGCGGTGAGCAGAAGTACCATAGTGGGCCGGCGACTTAAGCACGCTATAGCGAGGAGATAATTCTGGATGATATGGCTGTTCACAGTAATCTACTGCACTGTGGCCTGTCTATATACTGTTACCATTACACNATGATATGGCTGTTCACAGTAATCTACTGCACTGTGGCCTGTCTATATACTGTTACCATTACACAACGAGGTAGCCGACGGTGACCCCTGCCATCGATACGCTGTACGTCACAGCAGCTGTCCCTGGCAGCAGTGGTTTTACCCGAATTTTGACACGGTGGTCCGTGGAAATCTCAGTGCCTGCACGACGTCGAAGATGAAGTGTCCAATTAGTCTGGCCCCAACGATCTGACCACAATCAATTGCGATGAGATTTTTCCTTTCCCATTCAGTGCTCGACTGTCACTCAGACGGTCAACATAAGGTCTGAAGACATCTTAGCCACGCATGGCTGTGCGCTATTTTATTAGACGGAGTGACCGTAGCGCCATTACGTCATCATGGCAGGTATATCTAATTACACTGCTCATGAGTGTAATTATTTATTACCTTCTGAGTATTATTACAGAAGCAATAGTAGAACAAGATTACAAACTATAATCGTGTCTAAAATATTATTATATCATGTTTTAAACAGTAACAATATCGTATTTTCAAAAAATTATCTCTACCATTGGTAATAGTATAAAGTATATGAATCAAACATGGCGTCCAAGACTCGTCTACGTGGCGCTTGAACTGCGTTGCAAAGTGTTTGAAATGCAGTATGTGTTTTCTAAAGAAACCATCAAACTTAAGTCCAATAAACTTATTCGCGATAATAACACATAATTCAGACTATGCCAACAATTTCTTTCAAGACATATTAGAAACACTATTTCGGAGCACTCCAAAAAAGTAAAAAACGGCTTCTTCAAAGCTCTGTAGTATCTTAAAATATGTGTGTCAGACACATGCGAAGTAACTCGAGATACCTGCATTGAAACTTGCTACAGACTTTCCACCTATAAAATTATAGCTTGAAGTCCTATAGGCACAGGAAAACACTGCACGCCAGCTCAGAGCCTTACGCGTAGTGATGACGCGACGGCGCACTTGATGCGCGTGGCAATATCGCCATGTTCGCCCCGCGCTTCTAGCCCTCAAACGCAGAAGTCAATTTCAGATAGGAAACACCCTTAAGGGCGCTCAAGAGTTAAAATTCATCTTATATTTTTAACATATTGCATCCTTTTCTGTTGGGATATGAAATAATAGTGTTAATAAAAGCATGAGAATATTGAAACGTGACTTAAAAAAAAAAACAAACAAAACGAGAGGTAGAAATTTTAAATTTTCACCATACTTCGTACAAATCTCAAGATTGATGAAAATTAATACCTAAGAATACCGCTAAAAACAATTCTTCATGTTGTAAGAATGTAACGAAGAATATTTCTTGGAAATTTGCTCCGTGTTTCGGCAGTACTGCAGTCTTAACATTTGAGATGAAATTTAAAGCTAAAATAGCCTTATGTTCCCTTGTGGCGCCATATGTGATCAAAGTGTACGATTAAAAAAACAATTGCATTATTCCGTTGGGGCGCGGTGGTGTAGTGGTCAGACTATTCTGTTCCCGCCTAGGGGAACCAGGTTGGATTACCGTCGGAGTCGCTCCCGCATTTTAGCATGTGGGAATCCTGCCGGACGATGCCGCTGGTCGGCGGGCTTTCTCGGTGATCTCCCGTTTCCCCCATCCTTGCATTCCGGCGTTGCTCCATACTCACTTCACTTCACCCTCATAGGCTCTCAAGACTTCGATTTTACGAGCTGAATCCCTCCACTTGACTGAATTATGCCACTAACGTTAGCTGACATCAAACTTCGTGTTAAAGCAACTTTTTGAAACGTGTAATAATCAAGATGTTAAGTTAAATTTCTCATTTTTACGGTTAGAAATATACGATGAATGTTATTATTTTTAATGAGTTGTTTTTTAAATCAGTTTATTATTGATATTGTGCCACAAAACAATAAAATACCATTACTATCTAGAAAATAAAATTGGCTCTCAGCGACTCCAGTTCAACTTTCCGGGAATATAATCTGTGGAAGGGAGGAGGAAGGTTGAAAAGCAAAATTTAAATAAAAAATTTCCTTATGAACGCGTGGGACATGACGCAGTAAACGACAATAGTATTGCAAAATTTTCAGAATGCCAATATAGAAAAACGGAAAAAAGGGGAATCATACAAAGGTCTAATTGTTTTTTATTATTTTTGTGAGAAAATATTATGCAGGGTGATGTATTTCTCCCGGGCTATTTCTTAAGCAGCAAATGTTAATTTGTTACGGCGGCTTAACACATTATGCAAAAAAAAAAGAGGCATAATAATAATAATTATTAACACTGGTGTATACTACATGGTTAAACTTTCCTTTCCAGAAAAAAATCAGTCTTGGAACTTTTCAGACATACTATGTATGTGTCTGCTTTATGTTCATATGCGTTTTCTTCTATGTGTCGTCCATAGTTATTTTTGAAAATTCATTCCTCGTTGTTTGTTTGATTACTTGTTATGATGTTTTGGTCTTGGTTACCAAATGATAAATCAATTAAATCTCTTCAGAGTAATTATCTACGTGTTATTTACGGACATGTTGGCAACATTTAATGTTGTATATTTTTATTTCATTTCCTCATATCCGTGTTTTTATATTTGTGTCACATTATTGTTTTTCTACTACATTCAACAAAGCTTGACAGTGCGCTATGTCCTTAACAATATCTCATTAACCCATTATCCCCTATTGCAAGAATCAATCAGAATTCACATAGCCTAAGTAACTGCAGTCTCTTACATAATCATTTGTTTACATGCTCCACAAAATTCGTTCATCATACCCTTCACTTTACATGTATGCGGTTGTTTTGAATCGTATTCCTTCTAACACTTTCGTTTTGTAGTCACAGTAATATTTAAAGCGATTTACACGTTGCGAAATGCAGCAGACGCGCTACGAGTAGAGAGGCAAAAGACTACCGCGTTGCGTTTACACATTTGTTTATTGAAGCCAGATGAAATCATCAAATGTGTTTCAGTAAAGTACCAGTAATAAGATACAGCTAGACGAGAGCAGTTTCATCGGTACCCTATTCCCAATCTATGTTGCGTAACAACCGGCTTGAACAAAATAATTATGGCGAATTTTCAGCTTTTCCTAAAATGCTACAATACTGTCATTTTTTTAAAAAATTTAACTTCTGCTGTTTTATCATAAAACGTGAGAGAAAGATAGCATCTTACACGCCTCGCAACCCTAAGTCCATGGCTACCTAGGTCACCAGAATAACGTAAACTTTTGTTTAAACTGTGCACATTCTTGCAACCATAAA
>NQII01015091.1:0-20350 GCA_002778355.1 Clitarchus hookeri | reverse complement strand
GCCTAAGTTATACTGTTTGCCAAATTTGGCAGGAATCTGCTCATTGTTTCACGAAATATGACATAAGAACTTTCTTTCTTCACGTGCCGCTATCTTACACAAATGGCGGACATTTTCTGTGTGCTGGTATATTTGAGGCATTGTATAGACCATTTCAGCATAAAATATTTGGTCGAAACTTGACTGAACAGTATAGTTGATATATCATATTAACCTCAAATATTAAATGATCGACATTTTGAAAATCAGTGTTTTATCCATTTTAATCGAACAAGTTTACTTGGCCAAGCATACTACAACTCACATGCCAAATTTGGTGGGAATACGTTGAGTTTTTTTTAATATAACTTAAAGTCTTTACTTTTTCATGCAGTCCTATCTTACAAAATGGCTGACCAATAGAAACATACCTTTCTCAAAAATAAATATTTATCGTGAACTTTCAAAATACGAAATTGGGTTCACGGGCTCAAAATTTATAAAGGAAGTACTTATTCATACACAAATCAGGATGATTTCATAAGTCTATATTTACAATGCAAATATACTAAAAACTGCTCTTAAAAATTTTATACCTATAACTAGGGGCGAAAAGATTTCGAGACAAGATACAGTCCAAAGCACTGTAGGGTCGTCCAGCTTCTTTGATTGGCTAAAAATGTTCTGGGCCGTGTTAACAGTTTGCGCACGAATTACGAAGGTTCAATGTCGGAGTTACTTAGTCGTGAGTGGCTTGGTCAAAGACGGACACGGCACCAGCAGCCAATGGAGGCATAACAACAGCTGAGGTGTGTATATAGTATTGAAGTCTACTGCGTGCTCCGATTTTTGCACGATAAGTCACTGGCCATACCTATAACATGTGACGGATTTATAGTACTAGCAACACAAAAATAAAGGCATATTATACATTTTATATTATTATTGTATTTCATGAGATAAAATCTGACTGCATCTGCACAACTATAGTTTCACTATTTGGAACTGGATATGAAGTATGTTTAGATGTATGGTAATCACTCGAGGGCGCAAGCCATTCCCTCGAACTCCCTCCTTCGATGTCCCACCGCCATCGCCGACTACACCACAGGCCATGAGCGACGGAATCAGTGGGTCGAGGGGGGTCACACTACCCCTTAATAATCTGCTGTAAGGGCCAGTTTCCCAGAAGAAATAATAAACTCGCACTGAGCTAACGACTTTTGTTGTTAAATTGATACCTAACGTAAAGACAAATTTGAGTATTTAAAATGTGCTTATAGTACGAGGGAAAATCAATAAATCAATAAAAAAAGTTGGTTGACCGTTCCGAGAAATGTTTGCAGTCTCTTGGTGGGGACTATGTGGAAAAGTGAACTTACATTGTATGTTGTCATATCCGTGTTGCCTGTGTATAGGTGGTTTCATACATGGCTATAACGTAGAAGTGTAACTTATTTATTGATTTGTCCTCGTAGAATGGTTCAGTATTACTAGAATTTGTGTGATCCTATAAATATTTTATTTAAATGATACCAGTTATGACGTTAAAAAAAACGTATATGTATTATGTAAGTTTACAGTTAGCCTAAATAAGGTTTGAAGAATTTTTCTTCGATGTTCTGGTATTAATTTAAACTTAAAATAGGGCTACTTGTATTTTTTTTTTTAGTATTGACCGTTGACCCCAAATGACGAACACGTTCCGCTGCCCCTGCCAGAGGCTACTGTTACAAAGTATATAAAGTATTCGTTGTTCGCGGTTTCTTCACACTTTTTGAATCAAACCTTTGAACAACAACCCCGCGTAAGACGTGCACAATTGTCTCCTAAATATGTCGTGCATCGCAAGTGTTTTATACACGTGTCAACACAAAAACACGTTATTTTTGATGAAACTTAACTTTCACCTATATTTTATCTATAAATTGTAATCATTAATTTACAATCAATTTGACTAAAAACTGGAAGAAAAAAAGGCGTATTGGTAATTCTTAGTAATATAACTAGTTCTTATGCAAATATTATTACACCGAGTCTACACGAATGCGTTTCGCTGTCCCTTGGGGGGTGATTTTATACAATCAGTTAATTTTTATTTGCATAAGGCGGAGGAATATTCTGCAAGCAGAACTTAAGCAAGGCTTCAAAAAAAAGTTGGAATGAACCGTGAATTTACTATATTAACACTTGTACATGACAAATTGCTATCACATCAGGTTACGCTGCCAGTTCGCCACCTCAGGATGCCAAAACGTTTGTAAACGCCACTACAATGCAGCTACCAACCAGAAAAATCTTATTCGTAAACAACCAATCTCTAGTCTCTAAAAATGTTTAAAAGAAAGTCGCTTATCCGCGTCTGTCTGTGTATTCGCTTAGTAATTATAAACTACTTGATGGATTTTGATGCGGTTTTCAACTTCATTTAGAGAATTTTTCGAGGAAGGTTTCGGCGCATTAATGTAAGGATAGTAGAGAAATGTCGAATCGTTTGTAAAAAAGTCGTAAAATTGTTACCGGGTGAAGCCGGGCCGGTTCGCTAGTTTCAAATAGGGGCAGCGGTGGCGTAGTGTCCAGGGCGCTCGCCTCCCACCTCGGCGATCCGGGCTCGATCCCCGGCGGGTTCACTCCCGGATCCTCGCACGTGGGAATCGTGCTGGACGATGCCGCTTGCCGGTGGGTTTTCTCGGGGTACTCCCGTTTCCCCCGGCCTTGCATTCCAGCGCCGCTCCATTCTAGGGTCCCATTCCATGTCATACCCGAGGATGATGGTCACCTGCGGGTCCAGGCTTGACAGACCGTAACTCGGAGGGTGTTGCCTTGCCCTGGGTGCGTTCCCCACACACCATTATTATTATTATTATAGTTACAAATAAAATCCATCACTAACTGAACAGAAATGATGAACCGTGAAAATCCCGGAGAAGCGACACCAAAGAGGAGGAAGATAGGTGGCGTGGGGAGTAGCACAGCGATATCTCCACCGCTGCAGAAGCCACTTCTTGTATTCTCTCCGGAGGAGCAGTTCCAGCTCATCGCCTGGGCACTGGATCACCACCTAGGCTGACCTAGTTGCTCTCAGACGTCCACAGGCCAGCGAGAGAAGAAGTAAAAAAAGGCAGCCATCTCTATATGGAGATGATGAATAATAACAATGGCGTGTGGGGAGTGCACCCAGGGCAAGGCAACACCCTCCGAGTGACGGTCTTTCCAGCTGGGAACCGTAGGTGACCGTCATCCCCGAGCATGACAGAAATGACACCCTAGAATGGAGCGGCGCTGGAATGCAAGGGCGGGGTAAACGGGAGTGCACCGAGAAAACCCACCGGCAAGTGGCATCGTCCAGCACGATTCCCACATGCGAAGTTCCTGGAGTGAACCCGCCGGGGATCGAACCCGGATCGCCGAGGTGGGAGGCGAGCGCCCTGGCCACTACGCCACCACTGCCCCACGCTGATGAATAATTCGTCTGGACCGGAATCTCCACACGGGGAAAAAAAAGTCTAACGTTGTTGCAAATTAAAATACTATCGAGCGGTTTGTTTCGACGTTTATGTTGTAACAAAATNGAAAAAAAAGTCTAACGTTGTTGCAAATTAAAATACTATCGAGCGGTTTGTTTCGACGTTTATGTTGTAACAAAATGAATAGTGCTGTGACAAAGTTAATAATGTTAACCATTTACAAAGTCTTATGTGTGTCAACATAATGCAAATATGCTCTTGAAATATTAATGTTAGTAAGGCCTCTGAGAAATGTTGCCGCTACGAAATGACGTATTAAGCCATAAAAATACGTAGAACAATATATTTGTGTTGCGGTCTATTCGCAGTTTCTTCACACTTCGTTTTTGAAAAATTACCCCATATATGACGAGCATGGTCGTATCCTACATATGAAATATGTTACGAGCGTTTTATACTCGTGCATACATAAAATTACCTTATNGACGAGCATGGTCGTATCCTACATATGAAATATGTTACGAGCGTTTTATACTCGTGCATACATAAAATTACCTTATTTTTGGTTAAATTAAACATCTACTTATATTCAATCTATAAATTATATTTCGTTTATAATTTATATGAATAAAAACAGAGAGGCAATAGGTGCGTTAGTAATGACTAGTAATAAGTAGTTCTTATGCAAAATATTATTAAACTGAGTACGCACGAATGCAGTGCGTGGTACATTATGTATAAATATTTATAGGTTTGTTTGCACGAGGCGGAGGAATATCCTGAAAGTAGAACTTCAGCCTGGTTTCAGAAAAGTTGGGAGTAACAGTGAACTAACTATACTGCGACAATAAAGTGATGTCCAACCATCACCAGTTTACACTGAGTTGACGTTGTTAAGTGGCGGATACTAGTGAACAGCGATAACCTCGTAAAATTAATCCACTACATTTGAATTTAAAAGCATCGAATTAGAACTAAATGTAACTTGATCAACTTTCAAAACTTTCAAAGCACTTAGCATGTGCCAAACCAGCATATATCTAGAGTATAAAGTATTTACACGTAATAACGTAATACTGCAGTTTGTCGTTATGTCGTAAAACACCCACAACTTGATACATGGGAAGATATGTTAAAGGAAAGTAATTGTTTGGACGTACGGTTCCTTGAAGAGTTTAGTGGGAGGGGGGGATCATGCATACAAGGCGGGCGTTCGTTTCCCTCCACTGCCTCAATTTTTTTCGTCATATGTTATATCTATTTTTGTATCAAAAACCACTGTACTTAATTTGTTTTAGATACGAATGCATTTGTAAAGTAAAGAAAACACAAGGAAAGTTAACACCGTTTCAACACAAAATTTGCTTTGCCACAACATAAACACATTAATGTTGACAGTGCAGTTGGGATGTTAACATTGCTACAAAAGTACCTCATATTACAGTTACTTTAATAGGATAACATTGTGTTATATTAACGGCAACATTAGTTACTGATGGCTCACGGATAACAAAAATACTACTGTACTTATAACACTAGTACTGTCGGCACAACGTTAGACATTTATCTGTGCACTTTTACTCGCAACTCTAAAGTGCAGCGGCGGTGGAGNCTAGTACTGTCGGCACAACGTTAGACATTTATCTGTGCACTTTTACTCGCAACTCTAAAGTGCAGCGGCGGTGGAGGCAGTTCTGATATCGCTATTACACAACAACTATATTTCGCTTTCCATCCATAAAACATCGTCTGGGCTGCGGAAGACATTGTGAGTTCTGTTTTCAACACTAATCATCTACCCGGAGCTTTTCATAGAAAACTTTATGACGTCAACAATATTTCTATGTTCATCATGATGAAATTAAAAACCTGCAAGTCTATGGGGACGCGAAATCTTGAATACAGTTCACCGAAGGGTCTTTCCCAAAACGCATATCATTCGACGAAAATATGAACAGTGAAAGGGGGAGGGGGAAGGGAGATTAACACCCACCCAAAAGTAACACCCTTATCGCAAAAGGAGACACGATGACATCGAAACATAATCACGACATTCCTAATTTTTCTAGTTTATGAGACTCGTTGCCAACCAGAGAATCTGTCTTACAATTAGCTGCTGCTTAGTCCAACAACCTAAGATAATTTTTTCATGACACACAGATATTATTACTTCCCAAATTTTTTTAACAACTTTAGTGGCGATACATGTACTCAAAACTACGACAAAATCATTTAATTTCCCTTTAATAATTTAACACCGAATCTCCCAAGCCAAAGAACAGAAGCATCGATAATTCCACTTGAAATAATTAGCTAGGTTATCTCAAACTACATGTGTATTTTCGTACAAACTATCTTATTACCCGCTATCATTTTCAATTTAACACCCTGAAATTACTATCATTTGGAAACATTTTTAAATGCCGAACTGAGTGACATTTCACAATAATTCTTACGATTCAAGCAACTAACGTAATCTGCATAAAGTTACAACATTAGTGCAGCCGAATTGTTAACATTTTCTTAACATCTTCATTGTCTGTAGCGCTTTATCATCACAATCANCACAACATTAGTGCAGCCGAATTGTTAACATTTTCTTAACATCTTCATTGTCTGTAGCGCTTTATCATCACAATCAATCTTTATTACGTCTGCCCCAATGCCTTCGACTTATTTGACGTGACCGTTCTAAGTCAACTACGTTAACCTCATACCATTAGACAAAAACATAAAATTTAAAGTATTAACAGATCCTCTGTGAAAACTTAACTTCCACATCTCGTTGAAAGAAAATTAAACACTTGGGCAACAATCCCCCCGTACTGCTGACTTTAAGTGCTCAGCCAATACACTCAAAACTNGAAAGAAAATTAAACACTTGGGCAACAATCCCCCCGTACTGCTGACTTTAAGTGCTCAGCCAATACACTCAAAACTTACGTCTTACGTAAACTACAATATTCAAAATAAACTCCTTCGTGCAATAAATATGAGCTTTTTATTCCTGTGGCTGTGAATTTACTAGAAGGGTTCACCTAGCTTTACCAAAATTTCTATCAATAGGTTTGAATCTCTAGAGATAGAAGGATTTCTCAACCATTTTTAACGCCCCAGAATNGAGATAGAAGGATTTCTCAACCATTTTTAACGCCCCAGAATATGAAAACAAATGTGACTGCCCTACTGATTCAGATAACAAGTAGTTACTGATACAAATAATGAGCCTACTTTCCTCAACATGGGTGAATAATAATTAAATAAGTTTCTAAAAGCTAAGATAGTACGTAGGTTTTGACGTTTCGTTGACAGCAATGTCATTACAGATGAAATCGGGGCAGCGGTGGCGTAGTGTCCAGGGCGCTCGCCTCCCCACGCATGTGGGAATCGTGCTGGACGATGCCGCTTGCCGGCGGGTTTTATTGGGGTACTCCCGTTTCCGCCGCCCTTGCATTCCAGCGCCGCTCCATTCTACGGTCTCATTTCTGTCATGCCCGGGGATGACGGTCACCTACGGGTCCCAGCTGGAAAGACCGTCACTCGGAGGGTGTTGCCTTGCCCTGGGTGCACTCCCCACACGCCATTATTATACAGATGAAATCAGAAACTTATTCAACAGCAGTAAAACAATTACAAATACACATGTACCATAGCCGGGGCTCGAAACAAGAACACCCCGTATCATAAGATAGCATGCAATCAACTGAATTACGGAGTTACGATTCGGAGCATCAACTTCAGATGCAACCAGTCTAATGTTTTGTATGGTAGGGTTTACTAACCTGGAAAAATTTACAGGGCCGTCATTTTGAAAATATGTTCCTGGGTCACATAAAATACGAAATTTTACATAACCTACCATAGTGCTACTTTTGTAAAACATTTATTTTATGGAAATTGATTAATTATCTCCGTGATATGGCATAAAATCATATTTTTTTTTATTTGGTGATAACATAAAAAATTGCTAATAAAGGTGCTCTGTATACGATGGTCCTAACATATGCTGTTAGCATACAATGTTAGTTGATTTTAGTTAAATTATTTAATATATATTACAAATTTAACTAATATATTCACATCAGCACCAATTAAAAAATAAATATCTGACTCTTATTAAATAATATCAGTTTACATGGTCTTCTGTTACACTACTGGTGTGCGAAGTTTTGTCGAAATTATAAAAATGGTTCCGGAAGTATGCTCAAATGTTCCACTTTCTCACCTTGCATTATTATACAAAAAGGCCGGCAAAAGAGGAACTTTGTACGTATAATTGATGCATCTAAAGAATATCATTAGCATAAGGAACTTCCTAGAATTTTTTTGAACTGTTAAATATATATTGCATGCTAATCTAAATTATTTATATTAAATCTGTGGAGTGATCCGGTCGGGGATTGAACCCAGTTCGCCATGGCGGGAGGCGGGCTGTCTAACCGCTCAGCCTCCGCAGACCCTGCTGAAACTAAGGTCCGAGGATTTTACCCTCGGGAGGTTAAGCAGTTTCTGTTTATACGTTTCCTGTATTTTATGTATCTTCTGTTCCCAGCTGTAACAGCTCCCACGCGTGCAGTATTGCAGTGCATCATTGGGCTTTATACACTTTTCTACGCATTAGAAGACCACAGCTATAAAGCTGCCTACTCGTGTATTTCTCATTCTGAAACGTAACAAAAAANTGCATCATTGGGCTTTATACACTTTTCTACGCATTAGAAGACCACAGCTATAAAGCTGCCTACTCGTGTATTTCTCACTCTGAAACGTAAAGAAAGGCGATACCTTAAAGTCCGGGTTCACTCCTTTTGCAGAAACTCTTCGTTTCCGCGTCATAACTTCGGATTCAGAGTGATTACTGACAATGTACGACTACGTAAAAATTTACATTTTACACGAGCTGTTTAATGTTCTCGTGCGTAATTTTAATCGTGTTTTATCTGCTTGTTGTAAAAAGCCAGGAGTATGTTTGTGTTTCATCTATAAGTTCCTGCGTTTTTGCAAGCAGGAAATAACACACAGTGAACATCAGTTACGAAAGTATTGAAAAACTAGTAAATTGTAAATTTGCTATAATCAGGCATTTCCAGTAATACACCTGAAACTGAAATTATGACACGAAAACGACGAATTTCTGCACAATAAGAGCAGCCGAGCCTGAACGTTTATATTACTGTATGCTGGTGTCCTGCCTATCCGAATAGCAGGAATTAAGGGTATTCTGTGCAGGTTACTCTTTATTCGCCCATCACAATGTACCCAGCAGATACCACGACTGAACGCCAGACTAAGAGGGCGCCTTACTTTGGATCGGGAAATGCACGAAGACGAGGGAATTTCTCAGCTNTACGACTGAACGCCAGACTAAGAGGGCGCCTTACTTTGGATCGGGAAATGCACGAAGACGAGGGAATTTCTCAGCTGCTGGTGTCCTCAACCATACATACACGTGACGTAAGTTAACACATTGCTTGCACTTAAAAAAAAAAAAAATTTTTGTTATACTTTAAGTGCGGCCGGCGTAATATTACACAGCCAAAATTTAACTAGGGCCGTGGTGGCTGAGCGGTTAGACTGCTCGCCTCCCATATAGGAGAACCGGGTTCAATCCCCAGCTGGATCACGCCCCGGATTTTTGCAAGTGGGAATCGTGCCGGATTATGCCGTTGGCTGGCGGGTTTTCTAGGGGGATGTCACTTTCACCCGGCACTTGCACNAGTGGGAATCGTGCCGGATTATGCCGTTGGCTGGCGGGTTTTCTAGGGGGATGTCACTTTCACCCGGCACTTGCACCCCGGCGCTGCTCCATTCTCACCTCGCTTCACACTCATCGACTACTTAAGATCCGCCCGAATCTCTCAACTCAAAGTTACCGCACTAACTACTATGACGCCCGGTCACTGCATTTCGGTGAAAGGGCGGTCAAGTTGGCTGGCACGGACCGTAGCGGTTGACTCGGCGCGGAGTATAGAGTGCGGCTAACCACCGGCCTCGGCGCAAATCGTGCGCCGTGTGACACCGTCAGTCGAGTCGTGCGGTGCGCCCGACCCCCCAGGGGCACGGAGAGAACGCTCGAGGTTGGCTCGCCGAGCTGCTCGTTCGACGTTCTGATGGCCCGACCAGAACTGCGCCTCTTCGAGCCCCGGGGCGCGCGCTCACCATCCACAACTCTCGACTCACCTGCGATCATCACCTGTGCTGTCCTGCACACAGCGTGTGGGCAGTCGAGCCTCCCGTGCCCGCGCCTCGAAGGCAAAAAGAGCAGGAGTGAAATCCAGAGCAACATACGGTTTGCACAGCGTCCAGCACGAGGTCTTATTCACAATGCCACATTAGGCAGTTTAGCCAGTTGAGTCGTTCGAGAAATCCACATATTAAATTATTTACAAATTATCTGAATAGCCAAGTCATTCTCATACATATATGATGTTACACATGCATTACTAATAGCTGATGGCTGGTTATTAACTTACATAATAAAAATAGCAAGTACCAAAGTATATCATCGAAGAATTCCTGTCTTTTATTGCAAATATTTAGAATAATCACCATTAAAACAAACGGATTGATACCTCGCTGAAAAATAAGACTCAGAAAGGGTGGAAACATCAAACCCACAAAACTTTAATTTCTTATATAATACCTTATGTGATATTGCATCAAAAACTTTAGACATATCATAAAAGCTACGGATTATTTTATTTATATCCTCCAAAACATGTACACACTTCTTCATAACATTAGTTATTGCAGTTGATGTACCTCTTTTAGACCTCAATCTATATTGTGTATCAGAAAAAGCCAATTTCTTTCAAAACAGTATATTACTCGATTATTTAATATGATTTAAAAACTTGGATATAATTGCAATTATAGAAACAGGACAATAATTAGTACTTTAAAGTTTTTTTTACCTTTTTTAAACTATGGTACTACTTTTGTCATTTTTAAACACTGAGGAAAAATGCAGTTATCAATACAGAGATAAAACAACTACGTTAAAATTTAATCAATAAAAGGAGCAGTTAATTTTAAAATTTGGTCAAGACCAGAAGCTATAGCGCGTCGGGTCCCTGAGCAGGGAGTTGTTGAGTGGACGAGTGGCCGGAGTTTCGTCGATAGACGACGAGCGAAACGAGTGGTGAGAGAAGTGACCAGTAGGTGGAAAATCTACGACTGCGAACATCGGCGGGAGCGAAGTGTGCGACTGCAGGCCGGACTGTTGGACTGGATGCGTGAGTTAAAGACATTACCGATGGTGGCGACAGGTAGACCGAACATGTGCTAATGATAACGAGTTAATTGACTACAAAAAGAGATCTTAAGAAGGACGTTATTAAGAGTTGATATATACATTAAAAATTGCTCTCACTGAGAAATAAAAAGAGTAATAGTGGATAAAGATGATTTAATACTGTAAATAATAGCTGTGTGAATAAATTAAAAATCATATTTAGTTCTTTTATTTTATTAAGACCTCCATCCCTCTTGAACTCGGATACGGCTCACAGGCAACCATGTAACAATATATTACTTAAACATTTAATGCATTTATCAAAAGGTTATCGTAAGGTTCGTGGTAAAGTTTCAAGCAAATCATATTTATAGCCCGAATAAATATAGTCGTAATCTCACATACGTGAGAAATTGTGAGTTCATCTAAAGATTACAACTTATTTGTATTCCAACTCAGACTGGAGATAATAGCAGTTTCACCCCTCAACCCAAAAAGTCTATGATATAAATTTACCAATATAAATCCTGGTATTACAATTTAAAAAATATTATCTCTACTCATTCAACGTGTACAGATTCCAATAACATTAAAATTGAGTTATTTACTAAAAAATTACTCAGTTTTATTAACAATACCTTTAACATTACAATGCACAACAGTAAACACTGCATTCACAATACCTTGTCTGACTAATTATTTCATTCTAAAAATGTTTACTGTTGGCTATATTTGATATAGGGTTATTTCTAGAGGCCCGATATTTACCAATAATACGTCCCTTTGGCCTTGCATTAGGATGCCTCTATCTTCAGCTTCGTCTCCGACGAAACTGAGGCCTCATTCTTTTTTAGGGGGTACAACAATTNCATTAGGATGCCTCTATCTTCAGCTTCGTCTCCGACGAAACTGAGGCCTCATTCTTTTTTAGGGGGTACAACAATTCTTCATCCACCAGTTAACAGTCCCTCGTCACGTGTAAGGAAGTATTATCTGCAGTAACTTATGGGTGGTGGTTCAAACGTCTGCTGANAGTTAACAGTCCCTCGTCACGTGTAAGGAAGTATTATCTGCAGTAACTTATGGGTGGTGGTTCAAACGTCTGCTGATCGTCGTACCAGGGAGTGGCTGTGCTCTGCCTTCTTTACGAGAATCGAACTTCTAGGGTCACACACATCGAACTTGGTAGTTCGTATTAGGCATGTCATTTTTATTCGATGGTTTTTCACATTTTTTTGTTAATTTTTCGCGATTTTTTCTTGATTTTCCGAGTTCAAGGTAATTTGGGTCAAGGTCACCAACATACAACATGGGTGTCGGGAGTCAGTGATGTACTATTTTTGTAAACTTTTATTAGTTTCTTTCAGTTTTTGCGATTTTTCTCCATTTTTTTTAAGAATGGTAGGGGCGTTGTGAGGAGGAGGTGAGTTGAGGGTGGTGAGGATAATGTTGTATGTTACACGATTTTTAGAAATTTTTTAATATTAATTTTTGCGATTTTTTCTATTAAAATATTATCAGTAAATACTCTATGTTTGGAGTGGCCAAAAAAAAGTTTGGAAATGGACGACATGGGAGCTCTGTGGCGGTAGATGCTAAAAAAGGAAATAACTAGCACTGTCTATAGTGACCAATACTGGCGAAATATGTGATAAAGTTGTAATTTAGCTGCCAATGCGCATATACCATTGATTGGCATGGGTGGAGGGATAATTTCTGTTATGCAAGGCTAATGCTTAAATTGGTGGAAAGAAGGGATTGGGTGGGTGTTGGTTAGGGTTGTGGGGTGGGGTAACATATATTCTTCGATTTTTAATAATTGTATTACATTTTTCACGATTTTAAATTTCAAGATAACATGGGTCAAGATCAAGGTCGTCATGGGTCATGGTAAAGGTTATGAGTCAAGGTAAAGGTTATGAGTCAAGATTATGGTCATGGGTCAAGGTCAGTGGTCACTGGGGGTGTTGAAGGGATTAGGAGTGTTTAGGAGTGTGGTGGTGAAGGGATTGGTGTTGGGTGTTAATTTGATATAATTTTTTATTAAGATAATTTTTTTATTAAAATATTTTTTATTATAATAATTTTTATTAAACAAATTTCTTGGGATGTCGGGCGAAGAACATCCAACGTGGCTGTGATGGTTACCAATATGGTGGACGGTGGGTTAAACACGGAATGAAATAATGAATGTTCATGTTTATGGTGTTATGAAAGACGAAACTCACACATTAGAAAGAATATTTATTGGTTTTATTTGTTTATGCGTTGTTATTTCATTTGATACACTTTTTCTAATGATCATTTAGTAAACGTTGTTTAACTGATCCATCAGTCAAAAAAGAAATCACCGAAAATCAGTGAAAAAAGTGGTTGATGAATCAGTGGAAAATGTCACTAAATCAATAAGTAAAGTAAAACTGGTATCTCACCATGGGTGCAATTAATTGTTAAGTAAGTTCATAACAGCTGAGTTGATAGCTAGGAAATGACGTCTCGTTGAAAGGAGCATCACTTGAGATGAAACCAGAAACATATGTAAACAGTAGTGAGACTATTAAAATTACACATGGCTTACCCGGGACTCGAACCCAGAAAACCTCACACCATAAGCTAGAATGCTGTCAACTGCATTACGGAGGAAAGATCCGTAGCATCAACTTCGGAAGTAATTATTCAAATGTTCTGAATTATAGGTTTAAGTAACTTTAAATACTTGCTTACAGAGCCGTCATTTTTGAAATAAGCAAGTTTATATCGATTACCGCAGTGCTATTTTAGTGGAGAATTTTGGTAGAAATCAGTGGATTGGTCCCTGAAATGTGACATAAAAAACTTTATTTGGTTGTTTGGTGCTATCGTATAAGATGGCCCAAAGAGAGACTCTGTATACTATGCTCCTAATATATACTGTCAACATACAAAGTTTGGTTGATTTTGGTAAAATTGTTTAATACATGTGCAAACTTATCTAAAGTATTTATGAAGCCACCATTTTGAACATCATTGTTTGTTGTAAGTTTATACATGGCATTTTGTAACATTTATGGTGTGCACAATTTGGCGGAAATTAGTTGAGGTGTTCCAGAATTACGTAAAACAGTTCAATTCCTTCAACTGGCACTATTTTGCAAATGGATTCGAAAAAATGGATCTCTTTGTGCATTATTGATGCTTCAATTGAGTACTGTTAGTGTACAAAATTTGAGTTGAATTAAGTTGAATTGTTTTACAAATAACATTAACGAACAACTGCCGTACCCGAAACATGTCAGTTTACATACCATATTGTATCACTACTTGCGTGTAACATTTGATGGGGAATCGGTTGCTTGATCATCGAGATATGGCATAGCACTTCCATTTTTTCATGTGACGATCTTCATAAACGAAAAAAAGAAAGTTATGTTTTAAAACATTTGATAATTGTATACTGCCAGTAAACAAAGTTAAGTTAAAATCGAATACATAATTTCGTTGATATATAAAACTGATATATGTAACTGCCATTCAGAAAATAAGTGTCTGCAGTATATAAAAAACTCATGTATTAATATGGCTTACCACAGTACAACTAGTTTGCCAAATTAGGCAAGAATGGATTGTTTCCCGAGATACGACATAACAACTTTATTTTATTTGTGGGGCTCTATTACCAAAGGGCAGAAATATGAAGCTCTCTAAAAACCAATTTGAAGGTTGTAAAAGGTACCGCCAGCATCTTGGTTAATGCACACCCTTGTTGATTGGTATGGCATGCGTCACGGGATAGAATTTTGGGAAGTGACGTGCCTTTAGGGGCGTTTAGGTTTATTTAGGTTCATTAAAAATATCTACGTGAGCTCTGTTAACCGAGCGGAAAAAGCCGAATATTGTCGATTAACTCTTCAAGTAATTCTAGCCTTCGTAGCACAGAATTCGAAAGTGTCTGGTGATAATCAATACTTTTACTATTTCGAGAGATAGGACTTCGACTGCAACAATTTTGTTTTCAGTAAACTTCATAAACGGCGATGGAAGTGTTTTTTTTAACACATAAACAGTACGGAACGTTAAAAATACGCAATGCTGTAGGTATAGAAAGACTTACTGTACGTGATTTAGGAAAGTTGCCCCCCCACACACACACACACGCACATCAAACATAGAATACGTGAAGATTTTTATGTACGTACCAAAGTCGACACATCAAATGGTGCAGAATAAACTTCAATGCAGTTCACCATGTGAAGTTTATTCTGAACCATTTGTCTTGGTCGATGCCTTGGTCGATACCTACTCGGCATCGACCAAGGCTTAAANAAGTTTATTCTGAACCATTTGTCTTGGTCGATGCCTTGGTCGATACCTACTCGGCATCGACCAAGGCTTAAAATAACCATGAAACTGGGCTGCTGCAACACTTACTGATCCACGATTCGACTATTGAAATTTTTCGTAACGTAGGAAGTGTCTCACTTCAGCTAAGTGGAAAATATTTTGTCAGTCCTGGTAAGGTTAACTAGAATAAAAAATATTTATATACATGTCTATTGGAATAATTATTTATTAGGGCCCATCTGTTTAGAGTATTTTAAAAGTGCACTAATGACTGAAGTTCTGTAGGTCAAGAAACGGACGCACTTTGCATCGTCACGGTTATTACCACGTGTCATACAAATTTGTAAAATACGCATTTTATTATCGTTTCCACATTAGTTTTTAAAATTCTGCGTAGTGAAATTAACTTTTTTTTTTTTTTAGAGAAGTTAGGCGCTACGCATCCTCGGTGCAGTGTCTTTTAAGGAAACGTTACCTTAAAGTACGGAAACGCGGCTGGTGCTAATAATAACGCAACACGGAAATACAACCTTTCCCCGTCGTTTACGAACGTTGCCAAAGCAACGTGAAATGTTCGCCACCACTATAATCAGAAGATGATGTTGGCTCCAGCGTCAATTAAGACATTAGCGCCACTTACATCATCTTCCAAGTTAAAATACTAAAAGCCACAGAGACCCGTCTGTAACACATGAACTTTACATCTTATATCCTACAAAAAAAAAAAAAAACAGAATATTTTGTTCCTCAATTGCTTGTCAACAAGCATTTATTAAACTTTATTACAGTTTCTAGCGAAAATATTGGCCCTACAAATTTTCCAGTACATTTTTTTTTTAAATCCCTGATTGGGTCTCAAAAATTGATTTTTGTATAATACAAGTTTTCTCCCTTACAACAAAAAAAAAAAATTTTTTTTTTTAAAACAATAAAGATTTTACCAACCGATTTCTTTGGACATTACTGCAAAATTACATCAATTGTGACGATGAGTAAGTTCGCCTTGAATCATTAAGCGATCAACTTTGTTAAATCACGAAATTAAAGTTATAATTGCCCAGTGTTCCATATTTTAGTAAGGGATACGTGTAATAAAATTTTCCATTAATTTCCCGTGATATTACGCATATATATCCTCAATTTGTCAATTTCTCTACCTCCAGCCGAATTCTGTGCGTGCCAGTCCGGAGAAGAACCGATGACACGCCTCTGTCATTGCCATCAAGTTATGTGTTTTTGCTCCGGAAACCTAGCAGGATTCATTATCTACCACGTGACGGCAATGCAAGATAGACTTGAATATGAACCAGATTGCGTGTTTGTGATACCATGTAGTTTATCCACGGTAAATTGTGCACTTCGAAAGAAAACTTTGAATTGTACCTTAACCGTAATGCCCTAAATTTTGATGTAAATTTAACTGGAGTACGTACAAAAGATGGTGGAAGTAAGATTGTAAAAATAGTCGTATGGCGTAATTTCATTCCTAAACGATTTATTATAAATTTAACACTTCAAATTAATGGGAGCTCTATTAAGACTCTTTATATTTTATAAGTGTCCGTTATAATAAGTATATATTTATGATTACATTTTTAAGAGTACATATTTATAATAATTTCACTGAGTTGCTTGATCAAACGCATAGAAACCATTGATTAAAAATATGCTTTTGATTTCATTTTCATTTAATCAACGGGCACACAAATGAAGGAATAACAACATGCTACCGATATAACTTATAATACTTTCTTCTTAAAGGATGCAAATAATTTTGATGGTAGCGAGCCTTGACGTCTCGTTGACAGCGATTTTATTGGAGTTGTGACCAGCAATGCGTTAACCGGGACTCGAATCCAGAACTACTCGTGCCGTAATGTGGCGTGGAACTAACTGCATTATGGAAAGAGGATTTGGAGCATGAACTTCGTTTCTAATCAGCCTAATGTTTTGGAAAATTGGGTTCACAGACCTGAAATATTTACAGGGACATCATTACACACTTAAATCACGCAAGTTTGCATGGCCTACCGTAGAACTAATTTTGTGCAGAATTTGGCGAAAGTAGGTTGGCTGTTTCTCGAGATATGGCATAAAATCATTACTTTCTCATATGTCGCTTTCGCGCAAAAAAAGTCCTAAAAGTATCTCTGGATAGGCATATCTCTGATGTTACTAATATATATACTCTTAGCACACAAAGTTTGTTTGAATTTGGTCAAATTATTTAATAGAAGTAGCACTTACAGTGCGAAAAATTTGGTGGGAAATACTTGATTGGTTCCTGAGATTTGTCATAAATGTTACATTTTCTCCCCTGGTACCATCATACAAAAAATCGGGCAAAAGAGGCTTTTTATTAGCATAGGTGAAGTTTCGAATGGATACCGTCAGCATAAATGTTAAATTGATTTTGGTTAAATTGTTTAATAGATTTGACAAATGCCTTAAAATTTTTTATATTGTAGCACTATTTCAAATAATGTCATAAAGACACTTCAGAAAATACCGTAGATTTCAGCCATCGTGCTCTGTTTATTTAATCATAGCAGCTAATCGGAGCACACATCATAAGAAAAGTTTCTATGATGTACGCACACAAGCAATTTACTCTGAAACATAAGTGATTGCGATTGGAGAAAGTTCGAAGCTAACGCAACAGCTTACAGATCACAACATTTTTGAAGTGAAGTGGTTCTGTCTCTCCTGCAAACTTGGCCTAATACATTGTAAACCTGAGCTAGCAGCCAAATCTGGAACAAACCGGACAAATGGCTCAACGTGAAATAAGTTGCAGCTTACTCATTGTCACGGCGGCTAAATTTCACTGATTTAAAGTTATCTTCGTGGCGGAGTAAAATGGCAGATAGACCCACCTGTGAAAAGGATAGGTTTCTAAATTTTGCAAAGCGGTTTAAATACCAAATACGCATTTATCACCGGAAAATGAAGTATTTTACGCGGCGAAACTATTGCGTTTCGTTTTGCCTCTCTATGCGTCTTACAACGAATTTATTTCCGAAGCATGGCAAATTTTTTTACACAGAAACAGGATTGCTTTTCCGTCAGAGTATAATTTTGCTAATTTTAAGCAGGGTAAGAGAGTAATTAGAGGAATGTTCGCTTTGCGAACTCGTGATGTAGGCTTACTACATGTTTTGGACAGATATACAATTCCATTTACCTCCATAATTATTTATGGTTTATTATCATCATTTATTTTGTTAATATTGACAACAGTAATTTTCATATAAATTANCATAGGTACACGCAGCACGACGAGAACACTGCACGCCAGTTCAGAGCCTTGCGCTTAGCGGCGATGGCGTACTTGATGCGCGTGGCAGTGTCGCCCTTATCGCTCCCGCGCTTCTCGGCCTAAACGTGGGAAAAAGTTCCAGGTAGACAGGGGCCTTAAGCTGGACTCACAACCATCCGTCGCATCCGTCAGTTGCCCGTCCTTCCGGCGGTCACGTGATTTTCAACCAATCGCAGTACAACTTTTATCTTCTATCCGTCAATCCGTCAAATATTTCTCAAACTCTAACTTTTGACGGACAGACGGGCCACCGCCTTCTGACGACATTCCGTAGACGCGAATGCACATTTTAAAATAAAATGCAAGGCGGTGGATATGTGTTCATTTACCTTTGCTGGCAAATTCATGAAAGTGGTAATCGGATGTTACTAAGGAAAACATATGGAACGTTTTAGGATTCAAACTCCAAGTATGAATACACTGGACACTGTACACAACCGAAAACATTATTACTGCTGTAAAGACCCGAAATATTTACATTATTACTTGGTAACATGCTAGACTTCACTGCTCTATACCTACGTGAGAGCGGTTCGTGATTTCATTGGCTACTTGCAAGTAGGCATATGGCGTCATTAACATCTGCGACCGCCTTACTGCAGATTGGTTGCTCAGTCGATCAGTCTCGACTATTAGCTTGAGGCGTGTCTCAACTATTAGCTTGAAGCGTGTCTCAAATATTAGCTTGAGGCGTCCTTGGGACAAGCCACGTAATTTGTAGGCCAATTGAAGAAGTCAAAAGAGCATAGGGGGCTGCGGAAGCGCAGCGGATAGAGCGATCACCTCCCACCAAGGCGGACCGGATTCGATTCCCGGCCGGATCACTCCCGGATTTTCGCACGTGAGAATCACGCCGGACGATGCCGCTGCCAGCGGGTTTTCTCAGGGATCTCCCGTTTCCCTCGCCCTTGCATTCCGGCGTTGCTCCGCACTCACTTCGCTCCACCCTCATCGGCTCTCACGGCTCCCGCCTACCTAGAGATTTTTTTTCCGCGTCTGAGGCCCGAGAAGCGCTGGAGCGATAGGGTGAGTGAAGAGATTTGGGCGGCTCTTAACAGCGATGTCTTGAGAGCCTATGGGAGCGATAAGGGCGACACTACCAGGTGCATCAAGCGCGCCGTCACCGCTAAGCGCAAGGACTCTGAACTGGCGTGCAGCGTTCTAGTCGCATTGCGTGTACCTATGGGACTTTCAACGTTGACCCTGAAATTTCATTGGTTGAAAATCTGTAGGAATGTTCAATGCAGTGCCCTTGAGTAATTTTCTATGTATCTGACTCGTATATTTTGAGAGACAGTGCTTTGAAAAAGTCATTTATTTGCCTCTTTGAAGTGCTTTGAAACGGCATTTACACTGGTAGCATTTTTCAAAAGAAAATTTTAATTTCATTTGTTTAATATATTTGTATGTATATAGAGAAGGAGGTAATTTGAAATCACAATGAAATTGATCAAGTGAGATTTATTTGTACGCATAAATACAATTATGTCAATTTTTTTTTTTTGCTCGTTCCGCGCTCTCGCTTGCACTTCAAGACTTACATGGAACGCCTCAGAGCGAGGTAACGCCGCATGAGTCATGTTTTTTCGTGCGTGCAGCCGGCTCTATCGAATTATAAGACGTTGTCACGTCAAAAAAGAGAAACAGAATATTTTGCTTGTCAACAAGCATTTATTAAACTTTATTACAGTTTCTAGCGAAAATATTGGCCCTACAAATTTTCCAGTAAATTTTTTTTTTTTAATCCCTGATTGGGTCTTAAAAATTGATTTTTGTATAATACAAGTTTTCTCCCTTACAACAAAAAAAAAATATTTTTTTTTTAAAACAATAAAGATTTTACCAACCGATTTCTTTGGACATTACTGNAAATTTTTTTTTTTTAATCCCTGATTGGGTCTTAAAAATTGATTTTTGTATAATACAAGTTTTCTCCCTTACAACAAAAAAAAAATATTTTTTTTTTAAAACAATAAAGATTTTACCAACCGATTTCTTTGGACATTACTGCAAAATTACATCAATTGTGAC
>NQII01015090.1:0-16481 GCA_002778355.1 Clitarchus hookeri | reverse complement strand
TAATGAGTTTGTCCGGAATATTCCAGATGTTTTCCTCACTAGCTTTTACTACAAATTCTATCCAACTGAGCATCACGTTATTCTTGATCCTCTTTTTATAATCCCTTCTTGCTCTAATATATTCTTTTTTTATATTCGGTTTTTGCCTCACATGGGCAACACCTCCTATATTTTCTATTTTTTCTCTTTACAATTATTTTCATTTTTCGGAGCTCGTCGGTCCACCACCATGTTTTGGCCCTGACACTATGTTTAACATTGATTTTGCGCTTATGCATACATTATTTTTTTATTATCTTATTAATGATTAACTTCCTTGAATTAGTGTTTGTATTATTAATCTGTTCTTTTGCATTGATTAATTCATCCTTAACATTTTGTCTAGCCTTATCCCAGTCTTTTACCAATTGGTGCAGTTTTGTTCCAATTTTAGTTAAATTCCTAGTTCTTATTTTCCAGTCAAAACTAATCCTATTGTGATCACTGATACTAGGAGTAACCTTCCAATTCTCACACTGAATATGTATTTCATCAGACACCAAGGTTATATCAATATTCTCTTCGCCATGAACAGAGTCGTAGGTGCTAATCTCTCCTTATTTATTTAATATATTCATATTCTTCATGAATATGAATTCTTCAACCATACCTCCTCGTGTATCCCTGTTTTTGGAGAACCATAGTGGCGTCTTCACATTGAAGTCGCCGGCTATGATCCAATTTACGTTCTTTTCCTTTTTGATCATATTATTTAATTTATTTACACTTGCTTCTATATTTTTACTTGGTTGACGGTATACATTTGTTACAATTACATCCTTAGCCTCAGTCTGTATCCTGATAGTTACAGTATCATGGTTTGTATACTGATTTAGCATTATGCTATTAATTCTTTTATGGCATATTGTTACCTTCAGTATATTGCCTGTAGTGTTATTATAATATACATCCCAGTCTATCTCCATATTTGTAAACTTATCCTTGAAGATGTACGGTTCTTGTAACATTACAATTTCGATACCATCTGTAACTATTTCTTCTATAACATTTAAGGTATTCACTCTGGATCTTTGTAAATTCTGCTGATAGATTTTAAATTTATAGTTAGATTGTTCATCCATAATTGGTTTCTTTTTTGAGCCTTTCCTTGGCATTTTTTTAGCACGGACAATTTAAGTCAGTAGCCTTGTGTTTCGTTTGTGTTGCTTCTTTTTTGGCTCTTATGCAGTTAATACACTTAACTTCAGTGATGTTACAATTATTTTTATTATGACCTGCCAATGAGCATTTGTTGCATATAATTAACTCCTCTCTTCACCATTTTTGGGTGTGTCCATATCTGAAGCACTTGTTACATCGCATAGGCGATAAAAATTCCTTGTAGTTATGTACTCTCCAGTTGCAAAAAATCTTGGTTTTTGTTCCAGCAGTTTCCATATCTGTCCTCCTACTTCAGCGATCACATTGCTCAAATTGTTCTTAGGTTTAGTTCTAAAGATGATTTTAAAATTGTTGTTAAAATCTTCTACTGGGATCTCGGTAAAGTTTTGATGATAGACCTCCTCCCTAATCTCTTCCTCTCTTTTTTCGGTTTCAATGTCAAAAATAATTATTTTAGGCATTTTCTTTTCTCTTCTAATCACTTTCATGCCCATTTGCTTGTTTCTAATTTCCTGTTCTATCTTCTGTGCTTGTATCTCATTGGGTAGTTCCATGCCCAAACCACTATTTTTCACTTTCCACATATTATTGATCTGAATATTCTGTTCTCTAGGTCTTATGTCGCGCATGATTTCGTTTTGTGTTGTTTCACTACTGTTTCCAGTTCTGGCAATAGATGGTTCAATAATTATAACGACTGGTGACTCCTTCATCTTGTTTATCCATGGTCCATTAGTTTCTACTTTATTACTCCCGTCGTTTCCTCTTCTTTCCTCCCTTCTTATATTATCTTTCCTTATGCCATTAATTTCTGCTCTAATTTGTTGCAATCTGCTCTCTCTTTCTTCTCTTCTAGTATTCTTTTCTTCATTTTTCAATTCTAGACTTGTTTCCATGTCCCTTCTCATCTGAATTAATTCCACTTCTTGTTCGATTACGATGTGATTCAATGAATCAACATACCTCATTATGTTCTTTCTCGTTCGTTCTGATATACTCTTACTTTATTTCATTAGAAACCTATTTAGTTCTTGCACACACTTGCTTGCTTCAGATAAGGTTGTAACTGCTCTCTCTTTATTAAGAGTTCTTCTTCTCTTCGATTCTTCTTCGTCTACTTCTGATTCCTCTTCAAGACCTCTTTTATTAGTGGTTACTGCATTTTCTTGTTCCATATTTTCTGTCCCGTCTGTAGATTGTCTAGTATTTTTCCTGCTGTAATCTTCTCCTTCATTACTGAAGTTTCCTTCTTCACCAATATATTTCTCATATCCTTCTTGGAATGAGAGATTTCCTGCCTCTTCTCCTCCCCTTCTTCCTTGTTTTTCTTCTTCTCTTACTCTTCTTGTTGGCGATCGGTGTACATTCCCTCCTCTTTGGAAGGGATCTTTTTCTCTTCCATTATTCATATCTCCCCCGCATCTTACAAACCCTCCTTGGTCTGTCATCTACTTAATACTATCGGGGGCAGGACTCGCCCCAAATTGTTACTTTATCAAAATGTAAACACTTGGGCTGTGTCCCAGGCAATTTCTTAAATTGGATTTTAATGTTTAAAAACTTTATTAAGATACTATAATTTTAGGTTCTCTGATAGAAGGGAGTATTCTGTTCATTATTCATAAATACAAGGTTTATTTAAACATTACAATTTTTATTTTTTAGTTTTGTCGTTACCAGTGCCCCAGGACATGGACAAAATTGCATACAAGATGCCTCAATTCTTATCTACTTTTGTTAAATGGACAATTGTTCTTATTAAATAATTTTCTTTAGTTCACGTATTACCATTTAACTCTCCAAAATTCAAAACAGTACCTCCTTAATCCGTTAATTTTTAGTTCTGTCGTTACTTTGGCCAAGTACAATATTTACCTTTTCTCGGCTAAAGCATTTTTATTAAAATTCTGCTATTCTTATGTGTATCGTAGTGTGAACTCATACATATTACCATTGCCATAGTTGTAGTTACCTTTAAAAGTCAATCCACTCACCAAAACAACCAGTCTGCACACCTCGAATATCAGAGAACACAAGTCTTGCAACTCGAATTCTGGGTGTTGTTTTGTTTATTCTTCCTTCTCTTGGTATCTTGCTTCACATTAATCTTCACACACACCCTGACCTTGGCACCATATCTAATTACTATCCCATTTAATTAATGTTGTCTCAATCCATGACTGGTGCCCCGACATGGGCAGCACATAGCCTATTTGATTAATGTATTACTAAATATCTTACATAATATATATATTTATATATTGTTTATCAGATAAAGGTAAAGTAACAATATTCCTGATCATATTTGCCTTTTACTTATGCCCTTTAATTATCTTTTGTTCTCGGAAACCCAAAACCAATACCCCAGAACATGATCAAGACTGCATACTAGATTCAGGTTTAAATATTCAAAAACTTTATTAGAGGTAGTACAATTTTAGGTTCTCTGGTAGAAGGGAGTATACTATTCGTTGTTCATAAATACAAACTTAATTTAAACCTTCCAATTTTTAGTTTTTAGTTTTGTCGTTACCAGTGCCCCAAGACCAGTGCCCCAGAACATGGGCAAAACTGCATTCAAGATTCAGGTTTAAATATTCAAAAACTTAATTTGGGTGATAAAATTTTAGGTTCTCGGATAGAAGGGAGTATACTATTCATTGTTCGTAGATACAAACTTAATTTAAACATTCCCATTTTAAGTTTTTAGTTTTGTCGTTACCAGTGCCCCAAGACATGGACAAAATTGCATTCAAGATTCCTCAATTATTATATTACTTTTGGTAAATGGACAATTGTTCTTATTAAATAATTTTGTTAATTTCACATATTACCACTTAACTCTACAAGATTCAATGCAGTACCTCCTTGATCCATTAAATCCAAATTTTTGCTCTACACCAGCATAATAAGAATTATCACAAATTTTCGAAATTCAAAGCCTCAGCATCCTTTTAACAAGATTATATATTTCGATGTTGGAAAGACACGTTAGAGGAGCTCAAATTGATGTTTACAACACACTATTATGAGGTTTTGCAGTCTATTGTTTTCCTCAGCTATACCATAACCAACACTTCACATATCATACACTTATATATTTGGATAGCCCTGAAGAATATTAAATTTTAAGTTCACACCTCATTTATGTAGTACATTGTGTTAATCCATTACCAATTCCACGTTTAATCATACCAATTTACTATTTTTAGGTTTATCGTAACTGTTCCATATGCAATATTGTATTTGCCTTTTGATAAGTCTCTCCTCTGAAATTCAATTCCCTAAGTTATAATCATGTCCACATGATGTTATAAGCACAAACTACCATATGTATGCTCAATTCCTAAATTAAATACTTTGTCAGAATGTACGCACATGGCCAGTGCCCCAAGCAATTTTCTTAAACTGAATTTAAATATATCAAAAACTTTATATAAATAATACAATTTTAGGTTCACACATAGAAGGTAGTATACTGTTCATTATTCATAGACCCAAACTTCATTTACACATTCCAATTTTTAGTTCTGTCGTTACTTTGACCGAGTGGAATGTTTACCTTTTCTCGGTAAAACTTTTTAATTGAAAATTCCACTTTTCCTATGGGTATCTTGATTTAAACTCATTCCTGATACTATTACAATTACTATAGTTATCTTTTAAAGTCAATACACTCACCGAAACAGCCAATCTGTACATCTCGGATTCCGAAAAACACAAGTCTTGCGACTCGTATTTTAGATGTTGTTTTATTTTTTCTTCTCTTGATGTCTTGCTTCACATTCATTTTTGCACATTCCTTGACCTTGGCACCGCACAATAACACACGAGGGCAATACACTACGCCATCAAATACTACAATGTTGTATTTTCTATATGCAAACATTTTGCATGTTTACAATAAAAAAACCAACAGTGTTGTCGCAAGCATAGTGTACAGGTGTCTTACGAGACGCAGTAAAGTGAAACTTCCCACCTTAAAGAAAAAAAATCAAAGCGGACACAGGAAGACACAGAACGATGACAGCAACAGAACAAAAGTTTAGTAGATAGTCAGATGAAGAGAGAAGTTGGGTACAGCGTAAATTAAGCGGAAAAGCATATACGATTCGACCACCAGTAACACCAGCACATGCATGCGATACGAATACAATTTCGCACCCACAACATCCACTAGAAGAAGCTTTGAGTCCCCTGGGATGTGACAATATACCCCAGGTTGGAGACTAAACATAGATTTTAAATCCTGTGCACAAGCAAACATGAGATACTGTTAGGTATGAAACAGTAGGTCGCATTGGATAAATTAAAAGAACAGGTACCCCACATGACATATCGGCTACACACCTGACAGGATAATACATACCTCCTGCACGGGCTATAGTGCGCTAACAGCCATCATCAGCAACACGACTGACTAGATGAATATGACTTTTTCACAAACTGCAGTGCACTGTTGGAAAAGAAAGCAAGCAGTATACACATATGCAGCTTGACCCAAAACTCCAACCTGCATATCTAGCAATATCAAAGAAAACAAAAAAACATGATCTCCTCATAGCATATCGGCAACACACTTGAGAAGAAAAATAACCCATCTTGCATGAGCTAGAGTATGCTATCAGTCACCATCAGCAACAACAACACACCTGACATGAAAATAAATACATTTTGTATGGGCTACAGTGTGCTGCTGGAACAACTTGAAAAAGTAATGATATTCAACTGCAAGTCTTGGACACTACATGAAAAAAAAATGTCGAACATTTGTGTGGAGGAGGGCGGGAGTGAAAGCAATAACATCTTAATAAATACTCATAATTCAGTCATTAAATATATATGGTGCGGTATGTATTCAATCATCCAGTATGCATCTCTTATCCCACTTTCATGACACCTGTAATGTATAATGTTATGTATATTGTGTAATGTTATGTTCCTTATCCTCGAGCATTGTAGTTAACTTCTTTTGCGTCGAGCCTGGTGGACACTGCTTCAAGGGGAGGAACAGCAGATCCTTGTGGTCGTGTTGCAGGGCTGCAGTATACGCAATATCAATCTCTAGGATCTAGCCGACATCGCTATCATCAGGCACGGACATGATTTATATGTTAGGTTCACTCCACCTGAAATTACATTCCGGTAATGGTAGATTCATCGCCCATCCATAAAGGTTGTTTGCATCGATGTATTACAAGTATGTGTCTGGCTTGCCGGTATCATTCTCACCTTCCATGTACCTGTTGTTGGCACAACAACATCGCAACATGCATTGCCAAACACCACCTCTGATGGTCGACTAAAGGAAGAGGTACATCTCATAGTCCCCATCAGCTCGAGTTACACCTTTCTCATACACAGCATGGCGACGAACAAGAACCTTGGGAGGTTCACATAGAGGGCACAGTCATGCTGATACGTTTTCAAACACAGGTGCTGGATATTCTCGAAGTTGTCAGCTAAAATAAAGCCAACCTTTAAATATATTCGGTAGTCTATCTCGAGTGACTAGCAGTGGAATTTGTCCCATGCCGATTTTGCATGGGCATAGTCATCGCCGGAGATATTGCTTATGGTGATGCAGTTGTAAAATTACTGTAGTGTGTGCAGATGTGGATATTCCAGTTTGGCAACATCAGTAATGTAATCATAAGTGTACTCTCTCATTTGTATATCACCAATGGGACCTCATCGGAGCCGACAAATTTCCTAGTACTTACAAACTGGTCTGCAGGAAGGTTTTGAGCCGTTGAAGCAAGATTTGCAGTCATGAAGCAGTACATATCGATGAACTGATTGGCAAATCGGCCTCCCAGTTGTTTCGAAAACGTAATCATTTCCACATCGTTATGTGGGAAAATAAAGATGTCCTGCGTATCTTATGCCAGCTNAGTTGTTTCGAAAACGTAATCATTTCCACATCGTTATGTGGGAAAATAAAGATGTCCTGCGTATCTTATGCCAGCTTTTAAAGAATAAATTTCATATCAGAGGAGAGATTATGAATGAAATAAGACCAGCTTCTTCAGTCGGCGATGTAGAATGTTGCACTGATTACNATGAATGAAATAAGACCAGCTTCTTCAGTCGGCGATGTAGAATGTTGCACTGATTACATGCTGGTCCAATGTATTGCCCTGTAAAATGAGCATGGTCCCTGACTTTGTAATTCACCTCTGTAAATGTACCATAACAATACATACAGTTTCTTGCCTGGTAGTATATAACCTCCTGTAGAAGTTTCATATATGTCCTTCATTTGTTTCTGCATAGCCACTATTGTATCTTTAAATTGCTTACTGGCATTTTCCCATACATATATAACCAGTTCGGTCGGCAGTGAAGAGGTCAGGTGTGCTGGTACCCGATCGATATCCACATGTAAATACAGGCAGTAACTATATGCCTCATGCAGCTGGTATGCATCATGACCCCTGTGATTAACTGATAAATGGGGTTTTGTCGCATAGAGCCCAAATATGTGCATATATCTTTCGCCGTTACACTCGTTTTCACTGCAACATAGGCCTTCAAGTTGTTTCTAAACGCCTTTACTGTGTCCTCAAGTCCACAGGTATTGATTTACCTGGTGCCACCAACTATGCGTGGGCGACAAGTGGGTTGTGAGCGAACGTGTGGCGCATTAGATGGCCTCAACTAGGGGCAGATGCCACAGATAGGCGAGCTCATTTTGCTGACTGTTAGGCAGGTCCATTACATTTAGAGCCGTGGGTTCGCAGTTTATCTGCTATCCTAAACTGCCTCCCATACCTGTCGCACTCTATAGTTTCGGTATCGGGATTCTTCCAAGAACCACGTTCGTGACATCGTGCATCGCAAGTGCGTGTGAAATTTGCCTTGCAGAACTTGCAAGCTTGCACTTGTGCAGCTTGTAAGGTGTCTGGCAAGTTCGTCAGTGCGGGCAAACATCGCCCTGCACCTATCGCACTTATGCTGTGCAGTCCTAAAGAGGTGCAGCAGGAAATTGTGCTCATGATGCAGTCAATTTTTGCGGACTGTAAACATTTGGTCACAGAAACCGCACTGCAGTACTGATGGCAGTCTCGTAGGTGAGTTAGACAATGAAGACGATATTGTTGACTGTGAAGATGACGATGAAGATGATGTGAAAGAAGGGGTACACGGAAAGGAGAAACGACCGGAAACCATCTTGATCGAAGAAGTAGTGATGGAGGAAACAAGATGGTGATGAAGTGTCTCGACTCAACTGTGTTGGACTTGCAGAACGTGCAAGGACGGCTCAATGCATGAACACCAGGAGTAAACCTAGAGAGAACATGCNGTACACGGAAAGGAGAAACGACCGGAAACCATCTTGATCGAAGAAGTAGTGATGGAGGAAACAAGATGGTGATGAAGTGTCTCGACTCAACTGTGTTGGACTTGCAGAACGTGCAAGGACGGCTCAATGCATGAACACCAGGAGTAAACCTAGAGAGAACATGCAACACCTCTAAGCTACCCGAGATAAATATGTTACCCTAACCAATACACCAAGCATGACATTGTCACACACTTCATACCTTCACGAAACACCTTTAAAAGACGTATGGGATATTTTGAATAGCTACATGGCATAGGCGTGCTGAAAAAAACCAACCTTACACCTGTACAACATGGTGAACATGAGTGACACACACACCCCCTGCTTAAATTCTACTTGTATGCATATTGTCTTCTTCCGTCCTATGCAAAATTAACATTTTTATGGACCTCGTCACTTTTAATCATGCATCGGTATTTCCATGTATTCTTACTCTCTATACTGGGAGCATGACACTCAGCTCGCCTATTAAAATATGTGCAGGTAGGGATGTGACTTTTTCTAAAGTAGATTTCAAAAGTGCTCACTTTATGGTGAACAGCCTTTAAAACACTGTGTTTATTACTTAAATAGCAATATTAATTTCTTTTAAAATGGTTAAAGGAAAAAAAAAGTAACTAGCCCATCAAAAGTGCTCGCTGTTCCACGAACAGCTCATAAAAACTTTCCGACCAGCAAGTTAAGTGCTGATTTAATAAAAAAATTTTCCAACTCACATATGCAAGCGTTGCTGCGCTTGAAGGGATTGAGCATACAGCGAAGCCATGAACAGGCACTGCTCAGAGCACCAACAATGCACAAAGCAGTCAGGCAGTCACACCTGCCTCATAACCACAGCACAGAGATACCAGTGAATGGCAGCTATGAAAGCCGCTGCGAGAGGCGTGTTTTGAGGGACTCTACCGCCCAAGGGGAGCATGAACATCTCCATCACTCTCTCCCTCCCCACATGCTCCAGCCATGGCCGCATGCTGTACCTTTAATGCAGCCATACCTCCCCTATACCCCTCACCCATCAACTCAAACGACAAACCTCCCCTTACATCCGTGCCATTTGAAGGAGCAGTCGACCAAAAATAATTACCTACTCCTCCATGCTCCGACCTGAGCCACTGACGCCGCCAACAAACCTCCCGCTTTTCGCTGAGAGCCATTGCTACTCGAAAAGATCGGTACTGAATTATGACATATAGTTATACTTACCACGTTTCTTGAAAGTAGAGTACAGCTAACACAAGGTGTCTGCAAAGTCAGTGTTGTGGTAATCGTAGCAAGGTAGGACTTGAACTGACGAACAACACACACTAAACTGCGTGGCGCCTGTTGGTTGCCAAACATTTTATATAGTGCGCCCTCTGGTGTGTGTGTGGAGGGGAGGGCATATATATCTCCCCTCCAAATTATTGGCTGTATTACAGAATTTCACTGTGGACCGCTGCATAACACGACTCTCTCTCACCACAGAACAAGGGAAGCAGTCGTAAACGCACTTACATGATGTATGTGTATGTGCTACCTCACTGTATAAATAATTTCGTTTGATATAAATATAAACAAAGTAAACTGTTTTCTTATATGGAAACAATAACTAATTGTTTTTACTTGCACAATTATGTGTTTTTATATACTTATAGGTACAATATTTAATAAGGTACCTACTCTGTATGGTCACGATTATATGCATTTATTAATCATTTTTCTCTCCGCACATACAGAAATATACATGTTATGTTTACAATAAACAACATGATCTCCTCTTCCCACCTACACACACTTAATATCTACAAATACGGAAATGAAACTATTTAAATTAATTTTTCGTTTTCTTTAGAACAAATTGGCTGTGGCACGAACATATGTGAATATTGGAGTAATGTACATTAATACTTGTACACAAACAAGTTATAATTGTTTACATACGCACACTGTAAAAAAAGTGCTACATATATTCCCGCAATGAGACAGGGACTAGCATAGTGAATAACATTGTGTAAACATGTATCTCTCTCTATCTCCCACAAACTACATTTCTACTTACACAGAAAGAAACAAAGCTGCTACATGACAACATTTAAAAAAACGTTTAAAAAATGTGTGCATGTTTACATACATTCTTAAAAGTAAATAGTGACATACAAAACACTTGTTAAACAAGTCTTTCTCCTCTAGAGGTAACATATATGCTTTAAAAATAAATTCTGTGTGTGCGGGTGTTTACATACATTAAAATGCGGCAAAGAGACTGTTAGTTTTAATATGTCAACGAGACAGTTTTTTAGCGACCTTAGACAATATTTAACCTCTCTAGCAGCCATCGCAGCAATGTCTGGGATAATGGCCAGCAACTGCCTAGGTAGTATCAGGCCGCAATTTGGGCAAATAGTACAATTGTCTTCAATTGCAGGAGCTGCAGAGTTGCTTGTCACCTTGACGTCACGACACCATCGGGCGACACACTCTCTTTGCGTTGCTGCTGCAGTGTTGGATTTGCAAGGGCGCTAATATCCAGGACTGCCTTCGCAGCCCGCTTGCATTATGGCAGAGATATTGCGGATGCAGAGACATTCACCTCGTCGGCCGGAGGCAGCAGCTGTGTGGCTTCACCATCGCCGTCGACATGGACTGTGTCTGCTCCTGACAGCTGTGAGGACTCTTCTGCTGTTGACGGTAATCCGGTATGTGAAGTGCCACAGCATCATGCATGCAGCAGTAAATACAGCTTCTTCCAAGCATTGAAGCAGGGTGTTCTCCCGCATGTAAAACAGAGCACATTTGCCTAGGTTTTACAACCGATCAGTTGTTGACTGGTTTTATATGACATCGGCTCATGTGCCGACTGGCAATGGATAACTCTGTAACAATTTTCTGTGTAAGTCCTCACCATTTCACCTGCTTGGTAGCTGTATGTCAGACTGTTGCGTCCCGGCATCACACTTGTGTAGTACGTGTGTTCAGGTTGGAAGGTTGCAATATCTTCTTCTTCGTTGGACCACTGATGATGACGAGCAGGATACGAGAGACTTATATATCTCTCTCTTATGTGCATGGTGGGGGCAGATCATCACAGCTAAAAACATCCCAGACCATCAGTGCTAGTACATTTGCAACAAGGGCACATATGGAGTCCATACACTTTCAAGTGCTATGGCATTTTAGTTCGCCCTCAAAACTTGCACTTTTCGTGTCTGTACTCGAGGTTTCCTTGATGTACTGGCAGCACATGTAAGTTAAATAATATATTTATGTACACAGCATACCTCGGCCATGCAAGGTAGGATCTATATGCTTCCATAGTTTTCCAGAGTAGTGGTATGTAGGTGTCCTGTACACTCTTAAGTCCATGTCAGATTGCACTTTGTCTTTGTCGCGAAGGACCCGCTCCACCCCAGGTCAAAGTGGTGTGTATCATCATCGCACTCCATAGTCCACATCCTAAGCAACAGTGCGTTCAAGCACGGACATGACCACCGTAGCCTGCAGGCACCTCAGCCACAGTCATATTTAGTTTTCGTGTACAGAGCATTCAAGGTTTTTAATGATGGTCAGCTGTACTCTGACTGCAGATCGCATAGCGTTACGTTTGCATTACAATAAATGCTCAACGAACTTTTCTACTCCGGACCAGCCACGAAGACCATGCCATTTGCCTACAGTCAACATAGCGGTGAGTTTTTTTTTATCGTATTCTACATCACCATCATCACAATTGTGACAGTGATAATGTTTTTCCAGCCACATATTCCTAACCTTACTTTTCCTGTCGAGCATCCTCCAAGGAAACTTATGTAGAAATGTTCATGTCGCTTGGCTATCATTACATACGCAATGCAGATGTGCTTACTAATGAACTCACATGGTGACATGCAGCCCTGAATGTTCGCGAACATTTCTGGTGTCTGATGATGACTGGACTATATGTGCTAATTACGTTAGTATTTTAACTACTCTGTCACCAACATTGTAGGTGACCAGCCTATCGTGAATTATTAAGGCGTAGGAGAAGGTGTGGTTGTACTGGAAACCTAAGTAATTCTTTTTTCGGAATGTTGTATACCGCATAAAATCAAATACGTTCTAATCTATGGAATCGGTTTTTAAATATTTATAATGTGTAATGAGCAAATTAGGCAAATTACATAAGGTCTATTAGAAGTTCTTATATTTACTTTTATATACATATTCTTGTATACCAAATGTTGGAGGGTAATGTCGGACCGTCGCTTTCTCCCGCAGTTTTAACAGGATAGCATATGTTGACAAGTATTAAATATGCCTAGAATCATCGCATGTATGAAGAACTACATCCTCTTCAAGAACCGCACAGTTTTCATGTGCCGACCCTATACACATGCCACACTAAATCCAAACCTCCCTGAAAGTTTCCCTTCAAATTATGCATTCAGTGGTCTCTTCTCTTCCGTTTGCACGTTTCACATTCGGTGGTGTTTTTCTTGATATATGTATTTTTCTCGGTTGGTGCTTTCTGAATTGCAACTGCTCTTTATCGTTTAGCTTTCGGTTAATTTTTATATGAGCTCGATGTTAAATCTTAACTTCTGTCCCCAAGTCTTTTTCGTACATTTAACTTGGCAACTTCACATACTGGGAAGTGGAGAGTGTTTCTCTATTATGGTCTTGGCTTGAGTGCTAGGTCCAAGGCTACTACATTCTTGTAACTTGAAGACTGGTGGTGACGATTCCCCTGTTGCTGCAGCATGATGTGTGGTTGAAGGAAGGGGCTCCGGTGAGTTCTGTCTTGGTAGTGGATATTTTCTTGAACAGTGGCTGACACTTCAGACAGAGGCACATGGAAATAAATGTAAAAAAGGCTACATTTTAGTGGGTAAATGCCTGTGCAAGAACACCGATTGAGCGAGTCCCATTCTCCAAACTTTGGTTAATGCACAGTTCACCAGGCCAGCTATGTCCTTGAGAGATATGTTCAACTCTGGTTATTTACGAATCAACATAGAACACGCTTCGTTGAACACATTTGTGAAAGGTTTCATGTCTTCTCTGTCTAATGGCTGCACTCTGTGGGTTACATGAGGTTGTAGACTCAGGACGTGAATGTGATGTAAGCGTGCAAACAGTATTATATCAAAGTCCTTTTGACTTGAATGGACATCGACAATTAAAAATACTTATTATTTTCAAATGGCATCACTCGTTCAACGAAATCATTGCGCCATTTTAAGGAGCCACCATCATATACACTTTTCCCCGGGGTCATCTTTAGCGATTTCTTTATCAAGCCAAACTCGTGGAAAAACAATTAACGGGGAAATGAACTCATCCCCAGAAGAATTTATGCACAAAAGAATAGCCTCACATTCACCTCTTTCGCCTGATGTTAATTTCCCCACCTAATTCATCCCCCTTTCTGTCATAACTTTCAGTTGGTTGTCGTGAAAATACGATTCCCCAGTTACATCGCCATTAAAGATTCTTGATGGACTAAATGAATGTGTATTCATTAATTCAGTCAAATAATAAAATATACATTAAATTGTTCTCTATTAAATCCTGCATCCCTCTGTAAACTTGTGGAATCTTCCACCATAAGGCTTAAGTCGGGATGCATCTTCATGAACTCGTAGTAGAAGTATTCCGCAGTCTCCTATCCTGCTTGTTGAAGCAATGATCAACTTTGAGGTGTTCTGCAAATGCAAATGCTATTGTAAGAAATGCATCTCGAGTCAGTGGCATTAGCTGCCTATCCAGATTTTTAAGATGGTTATACAACTGCTTCTTTTGTTCGTCACAAAGAATTTCGAAATGAGCACATGTATGGTCGCATAACTGCTTCGTTTCCTGTGCAAAGTTTAATGAGTCATTGCTGTTCCATTATTTGCAAAAGCAATGAGTTCACTTGATTCTCTAATACCTATGTCTTTACTTCTAACATGTTCTACAGCTGATTTCATATGTTCGTCTGTCTACTTGCCCCATAAAATTCCCAATTTTCCCTAAAAAAAGAACCCCTGTGTCAGAATTTACGAGCGAGCGTAGAAACTCAATTTCCGATACTACCCACCATTATCCGATATTACATGCCAATTTCCCATATCACCTGCCAACAGTTTGTCCGATAATACCCGACCGACAAGTATTTGAAATGCACATTATAGCACACTTGGAATTAGATGCACGCAAATGTCACACTACGTTATTGTACGTGAATTGCTAATACATAATTTTCTATACCTATATTTTAAAATCCTTTACTTTTATTGATGCAACAAGCCAGCAAATTGATCTCTGTGCGGTAAGTACCAACACAAAACCATCAAAATGTAACACCACATCACAACTGTATAACACACCAACTTATAATGACCACCCCACGCATACTTCGCACAGAACTACTCAACAAGACATTGGCTAGTGCTGCCCCTAGCATGCTACTATTTTCTAATGTCAAAAAGTAGCAGGTTGCAGTGTTCATGAATTTACTAGGTTATAGTACTGGAGAATGTGTTTGTCTATGGTAAATCTCTGCAATTCGGCATACATTGGATACAGTACTATATACATTCCCTTTGTTAAGTATATGTTTAAATCACTATATGGGTAACACTCAGATTTGAGGACCACCTTAATGTTCTTGATGCTCGCATGGTCGAATTTCGAGCGGTCTGCACCAAGGACATTTTCTTTACCCATCTTAAAAGCAACTATTATGTAACAGGGTTCCTAGCTTGTGAATTTCGTTTCAACATTCCAATTTAGCCTCACGGAGTGCAGTACACTCGAGTACGTTTCTAAACTCCATGTACGAAACGAAATATCGACGTTACTGAATTTCTCTACATATTTCAAAAGTGTCACGTGCTCTAACATATTTATCTGGACATGTGAAAGTAGTCACTCAATAGATTGTATCGTCAGCGTACAATATCGTGACAATCCACTACCATATTCGTATGCATTTTGGCTAAGAAAATAAATAGCTCCTCCTTTGCATTAAAAATTATGTGCCTGTATACTTTGGCGAAGCCTAACAGCATTGCTAGTGGGATATACACTTAGGTGACAAAGGTCATGGGATAACTCCTAATATCGTGTCAGACCTCCTTTTGCCCGGCGAAGTGCAACAACTCGACGTGGCATGGACTCAACAAGTCGTTGGAAGTCCCCGGCAGAANATGGAGCCACCACCAGCTTGCACAGTTCCTTGTTGACAACTTGGGACCATGGATTCGTGGGGTCTGTGCCACACTCGAACACTACCATCAGCTCTTACAAACTGAAATCGGGACTCATCTGACCAAGCCACGGTTTTCCAGTCGTCTAGGGTCCAACCGATATGGTCATGAGCCCAGGAGAGGCGCTACAGGCGATGTCGTGCTGTTAGTAAAGGCACTCGAGTTGGTCTTCTGCTGACATAGTCCAGTACAGCCAAAGGTCGCTGCACTGTCGTAATGGACACGTCCATCGTACGCCCCAAATTGATTCCTGCGGTTATTTCACGCAGTATTGCTTGTCTGTTAACACTGACCATTCTGCGCACACATTGTTGGTCTCGGTCATTAAGTGCAGGCGGTGTGCCACTGCGTTGTCCATGGTGGGAGGTTGTGCCTAAAATTAGGTATTCTCGGCATACTCTCGACACTGTGGATTTCGGAATGTTGAATTCCCTAACCATTTCCGAAATTGAATGTCACATGTGTCTAGCTCCAACTACCATTCCGCGTTCAAAGTCTGTTTATTCCTGTTGTGTGGCCATAATCACGTCAGAAACCTTTTCAAATATTCACTTAACTATTTATACATTTTGTAAGCGATACTAGTGCCATATATATATTTGCATATTGCTATCCCATGACTTTTGTCACCTCTATGTATTCTTTGAATCTTCCACCACCCTAAATGGCAACCTTAAAGTCCTCTCCGCTTCCCCAGCCTGCCATTTTAGCTACAGGGCGTTGGTTGTGCATTAGAGAAAAATAATTCTTTATGGAAAGTCTAA
>NQII01015089.1:0-20683 GCA_002778355.1 Clitarchus hookeri | reverse complement strand
ACATAACAATATTTACACAACCTGATATAGGTAACACTTATAAAAAAAATAATTGAAATAAGAAATTTACACTAACTAATATTGGTAATTATTAAGTTCAGTGGCTTTTCTGTAAAAATAAAAATAATTCACGGAAAATGGTATATTTCCACTCTACTAATGATGCAGAACACGAATATACTAGGGGCATTGACGTCCAACTAATTTTGTAATATATGCCCACCTAACCTAACAGAACCTAACCCCACGATGGGTGAATCACTATTTTATATTTGTAAACTAACCTAGGATGGTTGACTATTTTATATTTGTAAACTAACCTAGGATGGTTGGGTTTTACACTAACCTACGATCTTTGGATTTTACATTAACCTAGGCTTGTGGGTTTTACACTAACCTAGGATAGTAGGGTTTTACACTAAACTACGAATGTAAATTGACTCGCCTAGGAAGGGGGCTGGTATAAGTCCTCTGAAGTTAATATATGTAAACAAACATATTTCGCAAGTTTTTTAAATATGTTCTACTTATTTTGACATTATGCCCTCTTGAATATGAACAAGGTAAGCTGTGCAGAACCCATTAATGCAACTTTTGTTGGTCTAGGACGTTTCGTTCAGAAACGTAAACAAACTAGCTCTACTGCTCATTTCGCAATTTTGTTCAATTTTTTTTAATATGTTGTACTTATTTTAAAGCTACGCCCCTAGTACACATTCGTGTTTTACGTAATTAGTAGAGTAGAAATGTATCATAATATTTTGGTTTACACACCAGACTAAATAAAGNCGTTTCGTTCAGAAACGTAAACAAACTGGCTATACTGCTCATTTCGCAATTTTGTTCAATTTTTTTTAATATGTTGCACTTATTTTAAAAGCTACGCCCCTAGTACATTCGTTTTTTACGTGATTTTACGTGATTAGTAGAGTATAAACNGTAGAGTAGAAATGTATCATAATATTTTGGTTTACACACCAGACTAAATAAAGGTTTTTTAACAGTATATACACTAATTTAGGCAGCCTTTGCTTTTGTGTACATTGGGTGTATTGGAAAGCCACAAGAAACATAGTGTTCACAATTGCATCGATTGAAAATTGCACTTCAATGTTTACATAACAAAAAAAAAAAAGTTTCATGCACTTTATATATTATGTTTGGTTTGATTAAGGTATTGTGTTCTGAGCACATTTAGACTGTAATGAATGTGATAGCGACCTAACCTCAAAAACCACATATTTAATTTCACACACTTGATTCCTTAACATTACATTCTTACCTTCACTGTACATTCTGTAGATGGCATTCCGAATAGCATTCATCGTGAAGTCATCAATGGTACCAACGGACTTTCCTTCTTGTGGTCTCTTCTTTCTTGTCTTTCCTGGAGTACACACTTCATCGACACTTTTCTTGTAGTACCTAACCAATAATCCCAATCATATATGAAAAACTTTTTAGGCCTACAAGGAAGAAATATATTGCTGCGACTACTGTGCAGGACATTTTATCTTACTGTTACCGAAATTAAAGGAACATTGCCCGTAATACAACTTCGATTATAAAAATGAGAACACGAAGACAATACAACATTTAATGTTTTCCTACTCACTTCAGGACGGTTGACTTGCCGAGTTTGAGGAGAAAAGCGGTCATCTCCACGACGTTACATTTTTTCATGTCGCCCTGTCGAATCATCACGTAGATGTTTTCCGCAACGTTGATAATATCCTGCTGGCGTTGGTGACCGGTCATTTCTTTCACACATTTAATCATTCCTAAAACACTTAGAGCCAAAACGAGAAAACACACAAACACGAGTAGAAACTCCATTATGACAAATGTTTGCTAAAAATAACAACGCTAATACTAAAATTATATCTTAACCTAGAATTATCTTATAAGTAGAAAGAATGTGTTACGTTAGTATTGTAACTCTGTTTAATAGCCACACTTCAGCGTCTCCAATATCCAATATGGCGTGGCTATACTTCTGAAAAACACGTGGCCAAACGAACAAGATGGAGTGTATGAGTCCGCCGGACACACACTGAAATTTATTTAATTTCAATTGATAACAGTGAAATTTTTACCCATGAGTGCTACGTAAAAATGTAAATATATCTAGTTTAGCAATATTTACTTTACAATTACGGCATAAAATTCATACCTATTAATATTTAACCTACGAACTATTTCTTTTCAGCTATAACCAACATGTCTCTTCAAAATCCGTTGTTATTTCGTACGGACTTTTAACAAATTATTATAATTAATTGAAAAAAAATACTTTAAACTTAAAACAACCAATTTATACAGTGCTTTAGTGCTAAAAGCAAGACAAAACCTTTTTCCATATACCATTTTTTATAACCTATTGAACATGTAACTCCTAGGGTGATTTTTCAAAGGTTCTTTTCAAAAGTATCGAAGATACCGTGAATGGATTATATCTACCTCATTTCGCCATGTGTTGCAGTCTAGTTCTCTGTTACTAGCACTTGTTTAGCGCTTGTTACCGTCCGGAACTTATGAGGAGTACAGCTTTAAGGTCTTACACTTCTTGCAGAATACATTTTCACTTGCTGGTCACCTCAGATAAAACAAATGTAATCTCGTATCGAAACGAGCCAAAAAGCAGATGAGAAAACAGAGGGAGTTCTTGGTTTTACATGAATCAGGACATGAAGAAAAATACATTATCCTAGCATGACACAACATGTTTCTGACACATGTAATAATCATTTATTAATTTTTTTTATCGATATGAGTGCAAAAAAAAAAGAGATTTCAATATTTACATATAAATATATAACATGCGTTATATATACATATGAAAAATGTTTAAACAGAACCAAATATATACACAAATATAATTTTGTAACCCTGTGGAATAAAGTGTTAAGCACGTAGACGGATCCGTAGAAAGTATATGATACTGCACACCTTAACTTTCACAGTTACAGAATACTCAAACGAAAATTAAGACAATAAAATAATAATAACTGGTGTCAAACGTTACAATAAAAAAATTATAGTTCAATAAGAGAAATCATTGGAAACCCAGTTACAAGATAGTTCCTATGTAAAACTGCAAACAGTTTTGTTGTAAAATCAGTAAAACATATATTTGTGAATTTACAAATGATTCCGTTGTATAACCTATATCTTACATTGCTGAGAACTGTACATAATTGTATTGGTTTTCTTGTATGAAAATAAATGTGATAAATAAATAACCGCCAATAATTTACAAAAAAAAATTAAAAAATATAAACTATGAAAAAATTAATAAAAATTTGCCACAACGGTGACCAGTACACGCACCCATAGTCTAACTATTACACAACATTAACCACAAGACCCACTTAACTTACGTCTGTAGTGTTAATTTATAAATTAATTATACCTGTTATTATGGTACAACGTGTTAACCAGAACATTTCCGTTTCTATCGCAGTTATGCAACTCTATTTATACCTACTTCTTCAAAAAAGGAAGTTATTTGATTATGAAGAATAAATATTGTTACGAATACTACACAAGAAGCGAGGCCGGGTAAGACAGCAATACGGCCAACAACTATTACTAAAATAATGTTCACAAATAAAGGTGACTCTAATGCAACAACTAAGAATGAAGGAATCTGCAGAAGTATGTACAATACCTAAGTTTGGCTGACACAGTGTGGTCGCAGCAATTTCATCAACATCTAAAGGCAGTAACTCCGCCCAGGATTCAAGGGAGTGCCAATAAGAATCAATGATATCGGAGAAGGTGGGTATGAAGGGGAAGTGTAATGGACATGGTGACTAAGGGCCGAGGTGTCAGTCGGCGTCGGTCCTCCCTGAACGGCGTCTCCGAGCGGCGATTGGTGGTAAGTGTCTTACACTAGGGTGAGAGAGCGATCCCGGAGCCCCTTATATCCTCGTCCTGCCATAACAGATTGTCGTTTACACCTACCTCGATCCCTAGCCCCACTAACTACATCACGCTGTAATTATTGCTAGTAGAATCAGTAATGTTCCTCATTAATTAATTAGTTGTACTTAATTTATTATTCTCCGACTTCCTTTCATGATCTGCATGAACTTTATTTCATTAAGAAGCATAACAATTTACTGTATTCCATTTTAATAGTTTCGTGTAGCGAGGAAGCATTATAAGTTAATGAGTAATACGGTCACGATTTATTGAAATTGTCGTTTTATTATGATTAATTAAGGGTTTTTTTAGGCCTTTTGCGTTTTTTTTTTTAAATTTGAAATACATTTATTTTTGCACGCAACAACACTTTATATCACCCATAGTTTTCACACAAACAACTGTATATGGTTTTACGTTGTTGAGTGTCCGCTGTACAAATATTTATTGACGTCTATTACAATAACAGCCCTCGTAATTTCCAGACGAGTAGATTTACAAGAGAAATCTTTGTTATGTAACAAGAATATTAAAAAATTCTTAACAATTTATAAGTAAAAATTAAAATTTTTGTTTCAGTGTATAGCAGATTGTATCACATAATTTGTATTAAACGTACCACATCTCTAGATTACTGCGCCCATTGAATGAAATATAGGATGGATATATATTAAGAGCAAAAATTAAGAGGGCTACGTCACATTTAGCTTGAATTTAACAAATATTGCCGTAGGTTTACTTTAAATTGGTTTAACGAGCTTTTTGGCACGACATTGTATATACACTGAAGAGCCAAAAAAATTTGTTTAGGCATGAATATGCAAATAACAGAAGAATGGAACCAATCAGAGTAACGCGATGCGGTCGGCAGCTAGGTCGGTTACTGCTGCTACATTGGCAGGTTATCAAGATTTAAGTGGGTTTGAAGGTAGTGTTATAGTCGGCGCACGAGAAATGGGACATAGCATCTCCGAGGTAGCGATAACATTTGGATGTTCGCGTACGACCATTTCACGAGTGTACCGTGAATATCGGGAATCCGGTAAAACATCACATCTTTGACTTCGCTGCGGCCGGAAAAAGATCGTGTAATTAAGGGTACAAACGAGAACTGACGAGAATCATTAAACATGACAGACGTGCAACCCTTCCTCAAATTGGAGAAAATTGGATTTGTGCACTCCCCTGCAGTATTCATGGTGTGAATGCCTTCTGCATACCTTCAGACATAAGTCGAGTCCATGCCACGTCGTCTGGCGGCACTTCTGCATGTTCGAGGCAAAGGTGAAGAGGGAGGGGGAAGGGGCTACATGATATTAGGCAGTTGTACCAGTTTTTTTGGCTCTTTAGTGTAGCTTCTTTATGGTTTAGCGTATTAATGCATCGTTATTACCGATATTGAGATAATTTATTTATAACAGCCAGGAATTCGTTATTTTTCTTTGCCGGCAATCCCATATGTTACAGACACCAAGTAACACAAGACTTTAGAAAATATTCGGAACTAATTGCATTATCCTGTTGATCTGTAAGCATAATAAAAACCTTGTATTGCAGATAAGTGATAAAATTCCATTTATCCGAGATGTCGGGGACTTTTCCGCTTTAAATAATGTTACAATCACAACATTCAGAAAATATATTCTCTTAAATTTTGGGAAGACATGACACTTTAATTTATTCTAAAGAAGTGTTTCCGACTTCCGGGCGCTGTCGACCAGATGTTTAACATACCATATACACGTTACGCTCGTTTTCCGAAGTCTTATTGTCCAGTAGTCTTTGTAGGTCGCCAACCTGCAAATGTTAAAAAGAAAATCCCATTTAATTATTATGTAATAACTTGCACAATGATATTGATTAAAATTAATTAGATGCATATTAAAACTTTCATGCGTTTAGTTTGAAACGGTTGAAAGCTATTTGAAGTAACCAAAACTGTTTTTTACATATTAATATTGCCTTTGGTATAGAGTTCGGTGAGGAATTTTAATGCTTTTTGATTATTCGCAGAGGAAGAGTTGTCTTCATCAAATAGTTTAGCGAGTCTGTTAATCCTCAGGAGTAAATGCAGCAAATACTGCCCAACATTGCATTATATATTTCAGGTTGAATGAAACTATCGTTATTATTAATTAAAAATCTTCATTTGGTCTGAACGTAACATAAAATAAACCTTTTCCTGCCTTAAAACTGCTAGAGTACGAACCATACAGTAAATATGGGGCAATGGAACAGCGCTAATTCTTAATTTACTATTAAAACATGGCGTTTAAACTATTGTGCCTACGAATTACATCTGCAAACTTTTAAACTCATAAAAACTCAATTTATATTATTACCGAATAAATATACATGCCAGTATAAACACAATAATTTTCAAGGCCAGTATCGAAGTTTCTTTATGCAATGAATTTATTGCATTTCTCTATTTTCTATTTGAGTATATAAAGTGCAAAATGTAAAAGTAAAAGAGAATTTTCCTGACTGTCACATAAACTATTATTATATTACGCAGTAAATGTAAAGTAATGGGAAATACTCCATAAGTGAACGGCAAACTCATTTTAGTTTGAGGAACACGCAAAGTCATATTTAAAATATATTCTTGAAGCTCCGTTCAATTTCGTTGTTTTCTCTCTCATGTTTAGCTTGTAGATCGTGAAATTGCAATCTTAACTATGTGCAATTACTTTAACAAACCGAAATATTAACATGTATTCATTAATTTTCTTCTGTTTTCCTAAAGGTTATTCATATATAGTGAGTAATAAAGGTATTGGAAAGGTATGAAGAGCAACGTTTTTACGTTTTCTCATGAGGTGAACCCATTTCCAGTAGCTTTACTGCTCCAAAAGTCATATTTACAACACCCTACAAAGACGAACACATCTGGGGCTAGAGTTAAATGGAAATAATTTTTTAAACTTCGTATTAAATTACTTTTACCTCTAATTATATGGCTATACAAATATATCATAAAAAATCTGAAACCAGAAGTAAGGAAAAAGGTGGAATATAAAAATATTTCCACCATCCGTTGTTTATGAGTGTAATGTAGTCTATAATGGTTGAAACTGTCTAACTTTTTTTATGAAATAGATGAATGTTTATATTAAAATGCGAGCTTCACATTACAAATTAACAACTCAATTATTCTTAGAGAACAAGCTAACATTTGTCAACACTTTAAAAAAATATATTTCTGACATTGAGGAATTGTAAGTACTTAAATATATCAATTAAACATATTTACATTTGCAAGTATCAGGTTAAGAAAAACCACAACACTTTCGTTGGTCTAATTATAGGTATGTATTATTTAAAGTTTCGTCTTGAACTGTGATGAGACATATATGAAATATTTAAAAGTTAATTTGCAAAAAATGAAGGACTGATAAAAAACGGAATCAGTTGTAGTGGTTTCAAAGAATGATTACTTTTTATGTCTTCTGATACATGTTTGTTGATATATAATGTTTGTAAGACGTCTCGACATGTGTAGAATTGTTGGACAGTGTGTTCCAAATTCTGGATACTGAGGCACTGCGGGCAGTTGGAGTATCAACCGGTCCCAAACATGCTTGACTAGTAACATTTCAGGGGAGCGGGCAGGCCATGGTAGTGTTTAGACATGATTCAAGCAGTCCTGGGCGACAGTGCGGTAGGAATATCGCACCAGTAATTCCGGCGAGAAAACAGAGCATATGATGGAGTAGGATGTTCACCACATACCACTGGACCATCAATGTCCCGCGTAATATGAAGAGAGCGGATAGGATATTGTAAGCTATGGCTCCCTAGGCCATAATGCCAGCCAAGGGGAAAGTGCTGCTCGATTGCGAGAATGGGATTGTGATGTTCACCAGGTGTTCTCCATACGCGTGCGAGATGACCAGTCCACGTAACGAAGTAGCATTCTATACTAAACACCTCACATCGCCAGTCTGTCTGGAACAAGCAGTTAATAGCAACACACATAATGAGCGCTTCGGTAGCAGATTCTCTTCCGCAAAGAATCAGAAAATTGTCCGTGGACACACTAACACAGGCCAGTATCGTGAACCTGGTCACCATGGTAACCCTCCGCGCCTAGTGTATAATCCATCGATCCTCTCAACTGGTAGTTGCCCTCGTTATTCCTTAGCCGAATCTCCGTTTGTGCCATTAAGTACCCACTGCTTCTAACATCGTCGATCAAAATGTTCTGAATGATCGACATGTTGGGCTATACGGTATCCGACCGCTTTGTAGATTCTGGTGTTTCTCGTGTTAATGTGGCGTCGACTACACGCGGGGGTCTATGACAGCTGGTCTGTGCTTGTAGTGTCACTGCTGGATGTGCATGCCAGTCAGTACTCTCGCTGTTTACGTCGTTTCGTATTGCGCTTTGTTCATTCATTGGCTGCGTAGATCACTGTAGCATGATACTTCCTAATGGCAAAAACTGTTATGTAAAATTGTTATTTGTTTTCTGGATTTGCCTTTAATAACCTTTAAACTTATTTTATCGTGTTAATCGTCAATTTTTTTCCCCGCTCTCTTAAGGAACTACTCTGCATTTCGCAGCTTCGCGGGCACCGTGGATTTGTGTAATGACTTCAAGCCGCCCGTGGCGACATCTTGCGGTAATTTAAGTTAGTAACTTCTCATTTCCCTGTCACTTTACAGGAAAAGTTAGTGTAAGATGGATTAGCTTTCCTGTCAAAAGGACGAGCAATGAGCAGATCATTTACTGTTCACTTAAGCGCCTACCACACATCGGGACATATAAGTAGTTCAAATAACACGGAGAATGATTCTTACAGCTTTGTTTCCTCTGCTGTATTCATTAGGGCTTTTTATTGTTAATGGTGACGAATATGGTGTCTAAGGAAGTCGAGTGTGAGAAGACGTAGGTGGGGACGTACCAGCATACCGACTGCATTCGTCACACGAAGAGTTTCCTAATAGCAGACTATCTGTTGTAAGTTTCCACTTCTAAATATCAATTGCTAAACGTAACAGTGCATCTTAACTAACTGCATATAAATGATACCCAAATATGTTCAGATATCCCGTTTTGTTGACAAAATGTTGTTTGCTAAATTACTCACAAAACACGAATTTGAGTGAGAAAATTGTTTTCGACCAGTGCATTGGTACTAAGGCAGCAAGTGTCCTGCGCCCAGATTGGAATGAAGCGTTTCATGATGAAAGTTTGTCCATACAGCATAATTATCAGTGCAAATTTATTGTAAAATACCAACTTAAACAACATTACCTGAGGCTTGTGTCTGTGTCCTTCGTAGGAAGGTTGTGAATTGTTCAGGATGTTTTATTTAATATATTGAAAAACGTATAGAGCTCGATTCAGAATGTTCTGCTTATCAATTTCTGCTGTTCGTTATTGCCATTAAAGACACGTATGATCACAAACCTTCGCCGCCATTATGAAAACGAGCCTAATTTATTGAAACGTTTACCTATTGGTGTGCCAATAAAGGAACGATAATAATACAGCGTGACAATCAGTGTAATGCTCAGTGTAATGTTAGACAGTGTTTTGTTTTGACCATCACTAAAACAATGATTTGTTTCAAGTACACTTGGAGGTGGGCCTATTAGCACAGGTGAAATGTAGGGCACTGTTAAGACAACGCATAATAAATTACCTATAAGTACCCATAATGACAATAAAGGACCCATAATGTGTTATTTGACACATAATGAATAACAAATGACCCATGAATGACACATGACACATAAGGCCTATAATTTATCCTTAAAAATCCATAATCTCCAATATATTAAACTGTTTGGTGTAAGGGGGCAAATGTAACAGAATATTCGACCTGTTCACATCTAAAAATGCGAAAGTGATCATCCTTTTATTAATAAAATATTTAACCCTTGTTACAACGGATAAACTAAGACATTTTTGCTCTGATTTTATGTATTAATATATATATATATACACACACGTGCATGAATACTGATTATGGTAACAGAAAACCGGCCACTCCTTACAGAAATAGGGGAAAAAATTGCCAAGTACAAACTTACGAAAATACACTTCATGCCCGAATATTGTTACATATTTATATTTCCGAATCAAGGCCCAAAGTGGAGAAATAAACCTAAATTTTTTAAGCTGTATTATTCTTTTGAACCTCCAAAGGAATCTTCTATGTTCAGAAATAAAACACCTGACAATTGACAAAAAAAGTCTTGTCAACATATACATATTTTTCTTTTTAAATTTACTGTGTACATATCATAATATCACAGCTCAATACCGATTGTGACATAGTCCCTAGTTAATTATGTAACAGTAGAGATACATACTCTCGTTGGTAATGTTAGATCCCACGCATGACAGTATATCTCTTAGACATTCCCACGATATTTTTTAGAAAGGTCAGCAGCGAAGTCTAATCACACATAATTAGTTTGAATTTTTGCGACAAACTTTATGTTCCTTCACCATGCCCAGAAAGAGTTCTGATGCATGCTAGCGTACTTGCAATCTATCAGCACCTCTTGAAGCCACCCAGAAGCATAATATCGTATAATGCAAGTACATAAGCAATAGATTCCCAAACATTATTATTAAATACTCATGTTAACAAACATGAGGTTTATTACCCATGCGAAATAAAAAATTATCAGGCTGCAGGAGAGATTACTCATGTCATAAGGCCTGCTTCAATCTGCGAAATTATGAACATTTGCACATATCAGTTCAGGCTCCCCATCGAACACGGGTCCCCAGGTCCATTTCGCAACGATGACCTCTTCCACTGTGTCACGTAAAAGAGGGACTGCAGTGGCTAGAGCTCTCGTTTCCAATCACGAGTTCGCGTACAGCATCCTTTCTTTTGTACACACATTATCTAACAGGAGGTCCGACTAAACACCAGCCCATTTTTCCCTTGCGCTCTTCCCTCTTACACAACGATACATGTTCGATTCCTGGCAGGGTCGCTCCCAGATTTTCGTAATTTCATTCCTCATAAACATTTATTCCGCAATCCGTTTGTTTAACAAACAAAACTCAGCCCATTTAAACTGCCCGACATGAAAGACATTATAATTCACATTGAACTTTATTTCGAATAACTTTCTTTTTTGTTCAATTTTCTTTAAAACAGACCCATGCATTCGCTTTATACACCACTGAAATATAATGTTTCAGTATTGCAGTAAGAGTAGGTTCAGTATATTATAATTGCACAACTAGGAGTACACACATTTATAGTCCCACTTTTCCATGCATTCAATCTTTGAATTTCTCTGATGTTTGTAGGTAATGGATACTACACAATAACATCATTCGTTGCAGCCCCTTTCTTTAGTTCACCGATGATTATATATATATATATATTTACTCTGCAAGGGAATCAAATGTCTGGGTCTATCAACAAGTTCATTGGGGTATTCAAGAAATATGTAGTCGGTGTTATTTTCTTTGTGTTAATTTTTAGCATAACCGGCGATGAGATGTGTGAAGAAATAAAACAAATCACTTGAGTTTAACCGTCAACATTGTCTTCATTATCGTATGCAGGCCCTTTCCCTTTTAAGCAACTCTCCTAGCTGGAACGAAATCACAAATACTCTGAAAAAATTCAGGTAAAATCTCTCCGATAACCTGTTTCATTTACGCCATATTCACAACACACAGCACGCAGCGTCGCTTTGATTGTGATTTGCAGAGTTATTGACTTTGGAGCATGACATGCAAAAATGTTCTCCCATTTACCTTAAGATGAATCGATTCAGAAAATAACCGTTTTAGTACATCTGCCATCGATACCAAGCGCGATAGAAAAACAACTTAATTTTTACGAAAAGTCTAATATGAAAATTTTACTGTAGGGCGTAGCAGAGGTCAAGGTCACATCAGGAATTTGTATAAATGTAAAAAAGTATAAAATCCATTTTGAACCTTTGCGATTACGTCAGGCACATCCTCAAGTTTCTTAATAATTCCTTGCGCCCTAAGGTGAAAACGAACACATGCCTTCGCAAGTAAAATTTCTCAACATTGCAACTCAGTCCTTAACCAGAAATAAGTAATTGTTTATTCTATTTAAATGACGGCAGCAATAAATGCAAACCATTTTCCCGATGCGTAAATATTTACAAACTGTTCCTATGAACACTGCGATAATCACCACCTCAGAGAACCATGAAATGTGGCGATGGATATCAGGCACCCTTTTTATAATTATTATTTGGCACCGACACAGGACCGGACACGCTCAACACTTCACACCATTCTCTCGACAACAGTTGCACAGCTACCAGAGCTAACTCTTATCTTCAAGGCGAGTTAGGTTCGATTACCGGCCGGAGTCGCACTTTTGCGCATGTGGGAAAGGTGATTGATGCCATTGCCAAAAGTTTCACCAGTGATGGATTCGGCGATTTATAGCAAACTTTCTTGGAACTCTTGACCTTCTTCACCGACATAACGTCCTCAACCATTTCAGCTGCTAAGATCTCTGTAAATTCAAAACACATGGCGTCCCCTGATAACAATATACTGGTGTGGGAGGGTGGGCCGCCCACCACGATGTTTATGCGCTTTAAGAAAGTCTCTTAGTACCAATATTTATCAAATCAGATCACTGATGAAGAGTAACCTACGTGCTTGAACGTAGTCGCCATGGTTCAAAACCTATTTAATGCTTATTTACAATCATATATTCACGAATCAATCGTCATCTCTGTAATATTCGACAACAAGGTTTACATATTAGATTTTTTCGTAAACTTTCAAAGTGATGTTTTTCCTTCAAGCTTAGTATCAAAAGCAGTAGTACTTTAACGATTATTTCCCGAGCCGATACATATCAGGGTTAATGGGAGGTTATTTTTGGTTCACATGATCTCTCTTCAATGCCCCCGCTTATCACAATCAAAGCGATGCCAGTTTGGGGGCTTACACGCAGGACCAAATTTAACCCACATTAAATGGTGCCTGCAACACTAAAAAATTACTAACTACAAGTTGTAGAAATGAATAGTGACACAAAAGAGAGATAAGAGTTTCGCAGTTTATTTACCGGACTGGGATTTGGAACTTCTCAGTGATGTATGTCCGGGAATTACTGACTCTGGGACGTGTTCATACGCAGCAGTATTACATTTGTTTGCTATTCTCTATGGAGAAGTATTGTCAATTGAAATGAGCTCAAGTTCCAAAACCACAAATAATACATCATTTTCTTCGACTTATAAACCAGATTAGAAAGTTTTCGAAAAAGGTTTGAATGTTTACAAACGTGGATGTGTTTTATTGTATATAAATATAATTGACTTAAAAAGAGAAAAAGTTGTAATGAAGAATTCATAGCATCACAACATGGGGCAATTTAAATGAGAAAAGTAAAAAAAAAAGTTCTGAAACCAAAATATGGAAAAGTGTTGCCCAAAGCGAATAATCAATTTAATATTTATTCTACTTCCCAAAGTGAATAGGGATCATTCCTGTATTACACTTCCCACTATTGAATAATAATAGAATCTACTTCTACTGAGAACCGTCTATTCTTCCACAGAACTGAAGCAAGCGACCAACCCACACACTACACATTTTGAAACCAGCATATACAACGTGTTTCTAAAACATGGAGACAAACTCCGGCAGTGAGTTTCTGAGGAAAATATAAGATTGACATGAAAGTACCACTTTTCTCGTTTAGTGATTATTAAGAGAGCTGACTGCCACTGAAAAATCCTAATTTAAATAGCGGTACTCTGTTTTGTGGTTTGCCTGCCTGGTATTAAACAAATATTTTGTTTTGTATGTTCAACATGAATTATCTCACAAAATGTTCACTTGAGTATGTTCTGACCAGACGACGTTTTTGTTAATTCAGACGAGCTGACTCACAGGATGTCTTTAAAAATTGCGTATAACCAATTGTCAGCGAACTTTGTTGGAAACTCAGGTGACCAACACACATTTTCAAAGTAAGGGGAAAAAATATTATCAACCACTGTTATATAAAACACTATTCACACATTTGTAGCTTCACAAGTGTTTTCTGATAGTTAGGGTAAAGCTGGTACTGACCGAAATAATAATTATTTTATATTCGTGGGCATATATTACAGGTAAATGTGTCTGGCATTACAAATGTTAGATTCCGTAGTTTTTGCACCAATCCATGTCACAAATACGAAGTTTGTGTTTTTGAGACTTACAGATAAAATAAAAGTAAACACAGGCACATAACGTATCAAGAGTTATTGATATAGAGGCAATTTTTTATTAATTTTAAGATATTCTCAACAAAATTTAATTTACAATAAGTTATAGACTGATACATATAACAAATATTCAAAATTTTCCTTATTTTGAGCAATATTTGAAAATTGCACAAATTTGCTAAGCGTGATTAGACTTATTTTTTTAAAGTTTCCCACAGTGTGTTACTTGAGCGAGAATTATTTTAATAGGCCAAATTATTTAATTTTTATTTTTTACGAGTCTTCAAAGCACTAAAATTATTGTTTTGACATATCGTTTGAATAAAAATATGTAGTCTGAATAACTTTTACTTGACGAAATAGTACTAAGTATTAGAATTGCATACGATTATAATAACTACCTTTTTTTTTACCCAGCAATTTAAATGCGCGGTGAACTTTCTCTCCTCGAGCAAGAAAAATGTTATTTTCCTGGCTGCTAATTCGGTGACGTCAGCCCAAGGAAACACTAAAGTATAGGCAATCTTTGTTGGCTAAAGGTGATAGCTATTTGCGTATTTCAGTTGTTGCTTTGAAATTGAATCACAATACTCTTTTATGCATTACTGCAACAGTGGAAATATCTTGGGTGACTTTTCTGTTTTCAACTTCTGACTTATCAAACATGATTGTTTTGTTTCGTTTAGAGGGGTTTTAATAATGCAGATTGAATAATATGTCATATACTTAATCATTGTAAAAACGAAGGAAATCATAAATATGTATTCCGCATCATATAATGCTCCATGACTACAATATTTCGCTCCATATATTAACGATAACGTAAACTTTAAATAAACTTAAATATCATAATTTTAGTTATATTTATGATACTAGTAATAAACGTACCTTTTCCAAATTCTGTTCACTCTCTCTGGATTTTGCCTCAAATTTCACTTGCAGATCATTCAGCTACAAAAATATACAACAGAAAACAACACAAATAAATTGTTTCAAATATAACCCTTATCAATTTTATAATTTTTTTATACTTTATTATTTAAAAGATCAACAGAAAACTTGCAAATATATTTAATAACATTAGTTATATTTCTGTCTCCTATAAATAAGTTATATGTTAATTTCAAGTTTTAAATACCAAAGAATTATTCCTTTCGTTAAATATTTAGCGTTTTAAATAACAAATAATCTGAATTTGGGTCTCAGGTAACGTATGGCCAGGAATTTTGTTATACATTTTTTATTCATTACACGATTGCCAGTTAAAGCGGCAGACGAAAAGTATTACAAGTAGACATACAAATGAAAGTATTAATGTGGAATGTACAGTGCCGAACACTGAAACATTGGTATTGTTATTTCTCACTTTTTTTCCCATCTGTTGCAGTCTAGTTCTCTGCACTAGCGCTTGTGTAGCGGCTGTTACCGTCCGGAACTCATTAGGAGTACAGCTTCATGGTCTAACATTTCTTGCAAAATATACCTTCACTCGCTGGCCACCTCAGATGAAAAAAATTTAATCTCGTTTCGAAACGAGCCAAAAACAGATGAGAAAACAGCGGCAGTTATTATTTACAGTTTACATGAATTACGACGTGCAGAATAATACATTAACCTAGAATGACACAACAAATTTCTGACAGATGAAAAAATAATTTTTTATTTATATGTGATATGCAATATTTATATGGAAAATGTTTAAAAGGCAACAAAAATATGCACAAATTGAATTTTGTAGCCATGTGGAATGAAGATGAAGAACTTAGACGGAGGCGTGAGTTAATGTGTTTTTGTGAATGAAAATGTTGCGGAGTTGTAATGGACGCGAAAGTTGCTGGTAAGGAACATGCAACCCTTGTGTGTAATATAGTCCCACAGCGTGCAACGGGAGAAGACTGCAGGTTTGTAAGTTATTCATTTCCTTTACGGCCCATTCGACAATGACGCGGACGCGAATACAATTATCAGATAAATGTGATACCTCCCACTGCTGTAGTGTCTCACCATGTCTATAACCTCAAAATGCACGTGGTAAAAAAACACAATTGGAGATTATTTGCAGCCATGTACGTTTGTTATGCAGAGATAACATAGTTATGGTGATGTCTAGTGACTTCAATAGCATCCAATGTTATTGACCAAGGTTTGTTATGTTGCCCCGCATTATAAAACGAGCACACAGGCGGCAATTCGTGTCTTCCTTATGTTGTCGCATTCCGCATATATGATCTTACACTTCCTCGTCATTGTAGAATGGTGCTATTACTCTTTACGTTATTGTTATTATTACCTGTTACGTAACTTGTGATACATAATTAAGACAGCAATAATATATTTCATAATATCAGATAGCATCAGCGACAAACGTATTTGATAAAAACCTGGTTTGTAATGTTCTGTTGCCAAGTGCTCCAGGCAACAATCTTTTGTTGCAATTGGGGAGGAAGCTCGACACACATTACAGAATAACCTCAACGAAACGGCTTCCAGAAAGGATCAATATTCTCATCTGTCAGGATTAATCGTGGTGCACGAAATCACGCAGCATCATCCACGGACCCAGGATTTTGAAATGGAGGAGAACCATACAGCGTCGTACAGTTACGAAATCCGTATGCACGGGAGGGATGTCAAGGTATGTCGAAATACTTCCTTTATTCTTCACAGTATTTCAAAGACAGACTCACAAGACTGCCAAATAATTTGATAATGGAAGGGGTTGCTCCCGAAGACAAACGCGGGAAACACGACAACGGGGCGAATAAAACGCCTGCACCAGTTGTTTCTATGATTGAACATGACGTTAAACCATATCCCGCCAGGAAGTATCACTACTCTTAGCGAGATAATCCGGACCGCCGTTATTTACCAGAAGTTCTAACTGTCAAGGATATGAATGCAGAGTTTCTCAGTTTGTATCACATTAATTTTACCTACAAAACCTATTGTGCTATTTTTAATACGTTCTATATAAACATAGTATATCCTAGATAAGACACATTCGCAATTTGCGATTCCTTGAAAAAAAATCTTAATGCTGCTGAAACTGACAGAGATAGGAATGACCTAATACCCAAACAATCGTGCACTTGAGAAAATCCGAGGCGTTCTTGAATGACAAAAGTGGTATAGTTTGCAAGCAAAGCACACCTTCTAACGTTGTATACTATTTACGACAATTGTGGTTCGTTGTATCTGGAATACATTATTTGGATGATAACAACGTCACCATATACATATATTGGGAACACGAGGTTAGGAAGGACTTAACCAAGTTACGTCTATGATTCTCCATCACATCAACAAAATTTCGGTCAATCATTGTAAGGAAGAACTTGTTTTGATAAGCGACGATTGTCCTGGTCAACATAAACAATGGCTTCTTTCTTGTACTTTTTGGTTCACGTTTTGCAAATATTTGAAAGAGTGATTTTCTTGTTCCCAGTTCGTGGCCACTCCTACCTTCCTAATGATCAATTCTTTTCGTTGATCTCGGCACATAAATAATACTACAACAGCTGAAATGCCAAGAACGTGAGACAAGGAGATACTTACAGCTCGTGCTAAGCCTTCTCCTTTCAAGCTAGAAAAAGAAACTCATCATGACTTCAAAGATATTAAGAAGAGCAGTGACAGCATGTTCATGAAAACTGCTAAGCCACCTTTCAAGCTACAAGCAGTTCATGACTTGCAAGTCTCTCGTGATAATGCTTGTGTCAAATTGAGACACTACTATAATGGACTCTGTAATTGTCATGAGATAACTGCGAAGAAGTTTCGTATGCCTACAGAAATGAACCTTCCTCCTGCTTATGATTAAGCTCCTTGACTCAAAGAGGTTAAGATTCGAGACTTGAGAATCCTTATCCAATATTCGGAAGACCCCAACAGCCGTACTTACTATGAGACCCTCTTGGGAAAACTGCAATCGCGTATTGGAGCTGACAATGTAACATACATCGATACTGACAATGATGACAACAGCGATGGTTGTCAGGCTTAGATGCGTTCTCCGAACTAAAACAGATGTCTAGTTATGTCTCATTCAACATTTATTCCTGATAGTTTTGTGTATTAGAATACATCCGGCGTATTTTTTTGATATGTTATTGGTTTTTTTAATGTTATAAAATACAGTTCAAAAATTTTTTTATTGGTATACAGTTTTCAGTAATTACACTTGCCTATGTTCACGCTTACAAGAATATATTTTTGACTAGTCTTATATTTCGCAGAATTCTGGCACAAGCCCGATTAACCAAACAAATTTTTCCCACTCCAGCGAAACATCACATGCTTAAGCCAAAATCACGCTAGCGATATAATTCTTGATGTTAAATGAAAAGGTAAAAAAATTAATGAGAATTTACAAGCATAGCATAACGAAGCTATGTTTGTTTTCGTGTTCTGTGAAGAGCTAGTAAAAACTGATTTGTTAGACATTTGTAATGAAACCCTCAATTATCATGATTAACTACCTCCAGAAAGTTTTTTTTTTTTTTGCAAAATGTAATTGTAAATTTCTTTTTTATTGAGAATGAAAATATTCTTCAAATTCTAATTAAAAATGGACTATAATATAAAATTTTAAAACTCTTTTAATAGTTAAATATGAGCAAAATATTTTTTATTGTTAGTAATTTGACGCATCCTTCTTTTATGCGAAACAAATGTACTTGTATGTCAATTGTGGTAGCGACTGTAATTATTTCCAATTTATCTGAGTGATTTACAGTACAGTCAGGTGCAGTGCTCCAGTGGGCAATCTACTTCTCCCTTCAAGACGTAGGGAATAAATACCACTTGAAACACCCGGCTCATTTTAATGCTGACATAGAGATTGATTTACTGACGAAACACAATACTTATTAACAAGTCTACATTTATTTGATAACAAAACTTTTAATTTATTGAATAAAATAAGCCAACAGCGAGATTCGAACCTGCAAACTTCAGCACGACAGTTACACATCTTGCTACTTGAGCTGCCGCACAGTTTGCCAACCTCACCATGCCGTGTGGTATTAATTGTAACTGCGGTCACCGCCATGTTTCTCAGAGTTTCAATATTGTTTACTAGATTTAAAGACTGATAATCCATAAACTTGCAACTTCAACTATAATGACACTTTAAATTATTTTAGAAAGCACTTATTTAGATTGATTCAATTTATCACATCTACAGTTCTGCAACCGAATTGCACATTTCGTTATAGCCAGTGTAAACATCCGAAAACCCGCAGCTGCACTGTTTGCCCAGAGTGGTGCAAAACAACCCACCGTTGTGAACAAAATAGCCCTGTATCCAAGCGATACTGCCCAACAATTCGTGCTTCTCACCTTTCTTGCAATAGAAGCTGCAGAAAGGAGAAACTGGAATTGGATCTGCCACTCCTAGCACGCTGTCAGCCACACGTATGACCAAAAATGGCGGACGATAATAATCATAAATTATAGTGCCATAGGGAAACCAAATAATTATGTCACAAAACCTTACTTCATATTTTCACCACTCTCATATCTGCTACAGGTGGAGTGGCCAGTCGTAATTACGAGTTGAATAACACCCCCTTCTCCATCCACACACACACACGCTGTTTTTATATTTCTAAAAAAATTAGACCTATCACCTCTGTGCGCCTGTTCGAGGCAGGTGTTAAAAGTCATTCTGTGGGAGCTGTTGTATCACACCATTTTAGCACAACGTTTGATAATGATTCCTGTGAAGTATGCATTATCCTAATAGCTGTTGGAAGATTCACGGTCATTAAGGAATGTCAGTTCGCTCCTACCACATCCCGGGTTCTTTTCCACAGTAAACTACCCTTTTGTTCTCTTCTTTAGGTACATTATATGTCTGTGATGTCTGAGGTATCTGTCACTGTATTTAAACAACAAGCATTAATATCCATTTTTAATGTTTTACTCTCTATAAATTTTGGAAATATACCTTATTTTATTTCCATATATCTGACATGAATATTAGAAACATAGGCCTAAAACATAAAAAAGAGAAAGAAGTAATACATATATTGAATTAATTGTGCTAAATTACCTATCTAGTTCATGAAACAAAATATTTGTAATTGTTCATCTCGTTTTCTAGCATTTGCAAATGCACCAAAATATTTTAATTAAAATATAAAAAAATATTATAGATTATTTTTTTTTTGTGCCGAATAATTTTCTATTTCTATCCAAAATTTCCGAAGGAAAAAAGGATTATAAAATAGCTTTCCTGTATGTGAATGTGTGTGTTTATTGGTGTGTACATTGGTGTGTACAATGGTTTGTATGAGTGTGTACAATGGTGTGTACAATGGTTTGTATGGGTGTGTACATTGGTGTGTGCATTGGTGTGTGTGTCCCTAAACCATTTGAACGCGGACACCAAATTTCACTAAACTCGGTGCATTTGTAATACTTAGTAAGTATATCCGATTTTTATAATAATCGATCACGCAAAACTCATACTTTCAAAATGGCGGACCATTAAAATTTAAGGAGCTATATCATTCGTCGGGGAACATTAAAAAGATATTCCCAAATTTCA
>NQII01015088.1:16421-27443 GCA_002778355.1 Clitarchus hookeri | reverse complement strand
TCCATGTATCATCAAATGTGTAATTCTCAATTCTCGTTAATTTTGCATTACACGTACCTGATAATTAAATGATTTTTCTCATAATATTTCATTTATTTCCACAAAATTTTTAAAATTTTGCTGTCAAATATTTATTTCAATATAAGTTAGGCTTTTAGTAATTTTTTTTTCATGTTCGCGTTTTTGGTAATGAAAGCTACAAGGTTAAGTATAGTGCTTTTGCAATTTTATTATCCTAGAATTTCACCTGTCGCCAGGCCTCCCCGTGTATTTCAACTAGATATAGATTAACTTTAAATATNTTTTATTATCCTAGAATTTCACCTGTCGCCAGGCCTCCCCGTGTATTTCAACTAGATATAGATTAACTTTAAATATGCTGTAAATTCCTGTATAGGTATGCATTCGATATTTTGCCAATTTAAGTTATGATTTTTATGCAGATACGTTTTTAGTAAGCTGATATATTTAAGTTGTTTAAGTGTAAGTGAGGGAATCTTATCCGTAATATCGTCAAAAAAATAACAGCAGAATGGTAAATACATAAGCTAGCCCTACCAGTTACTTTGAACTAAGCTTATCTCCTTTACTCCTCATATAATTATAAAAATAAATGTTTACGTTGTTTGGAACTGTATACACTGAGAGAAAGGTTTAACAATTTATTTGTTCGTATTTGGATAAACAAATATGTACAGTTTGTTCGATTAAATATTCTTTTCAAATGAAATTTAATTGGCCCGGCACAGAGGTTTTGTCAACACAATTGTGTTCTTTGCTTAAAAAACAATAATTTTTGGGGTTTAAAAATTTCTTTACTCAACTAAATATTTCGATGGATCTAGTACGTATTTATTTGGCCATAAGTATTTTGCTGTCCGGAGCAAACATTTGTCTCCATGCAAGTTCCAGTACGTTACTATCATTTGGTGCGACCAAAAATGCGTGCGTTTGATATGATTGACAGCAGATGTATTTGAGAATGCGGGGTTTAACCGCAATATCGCGCTATGCGTCCAATCCAAAAGTCCCTCACATGGTGGGAGGCAGGCAGATCGCAGAATATACTTCCTGCACAACTCCCTAAGTATAGGACACTAACGGTTCGAATAGGCAGCTAAAACCACAGGCAAAGGGAAGTATGACTTGGCAGTGCAGGCGACAGCAGGAAGGCAGTGCATTCAGGAAAAATGGGAAAACTTTCATTAACGGAAACGTCGGAAGGACAATTCCAAAATTATTTCTGTCAGCACGCTTCCGGCTCGAGCTGCTGGTCTTTCAGAGTTTGTCCCGCCCTTTCGCAGAAATGAGACTACATTGTCCTCCTGCTGTGAACCTTGAAAGGGCTGTGACGTAGGTTGGGTTCGGAAGCGCTAGTAGTGGTTGTGAGCGGTCAACGACCCGAGGAACCTCTACCCTTTTGTGTCTTCTTTTGGCACCATCCTTCAGGTATGAAAATAGAGGTAAATTATTTGTTCACGCAGTACATGGAAAATTATATATTTTTCTCTTTCTATCCTGTGGAGATTACTGCCCGATAACAATGAAGGTTCCATCTTGGGCGTTTCCTGGTATTGAACTAAATATATGTTGAAAAAATGTATGCAACCAATGGTGTAAGAGGGAATATTAAGGGTGGTACACATCTTTGAATTTGGAACCTGAACACTCGTTTGTTGCAAATATTGGAGGTAAATATTAAGGTGGAGCTCCGATTGTCTGGATAATGGTTAACTGAACAAAGATCCTCAAACACCACAACACCTGTCGCAATCATAAAAATATTTCATGTAAATAATTAATGTTACTACATCTACTTCGAACTAACACCCATAGAACGGTAGTAAATTCGAGATTTACAGGATGAATTATGAGTTCTCATGTCACAATTAACAAAAATGTCGCCTTGTGTAAATACCCTTAACCTCGCGGTTTTCGAGTAATGCGTTTTTTACGTTCAAANTAATTAACAAAAATGTCGCCTTGTGTAAATACCCTTAACCTCGCGGTTTTCGAGTAATGCGTTTTTTACGTTCAAAATAATGTTTACCAATACCTGGCAGGTGGGGCCCGCACAATACCCAATAACACACTTTTGCGGCTATAGGAGAGAGGGGAATATTCCAGAGAGAGAGAGAGAGAGAGAGATGCATTACAGGTGTACTGTAATACATTTTTTATTCTAGTACAACTTCAAAAATGCGTACATCCCTTAGTATTAATTTCAGACCATATGTCGTGTATATGTTTTCAAATTCTTTTTTCGTGATTAACATACACCCGAAGTTTGTCAGTAGAATTNCAGACCATATGTCGTGTATATGTTTTCAAATTCTTTTTTCGTGATTAACATACACCCGAAGTTTGTCAGTAGAATTGTGATATATTCTGTATCTAATCCGAAGACGTGTTAATATGAGTGAAGTTTTTCTGACAAATGCAAAATACCTGACTTTTTGACTCCCAGCAGCTTTACTGCAGGTATTCGTGAAAAGACAATAAATAACAGAGATGTAATGAAATAGAAATAACTGCGAAGAATTTACAGTTACATTACCGGAGAAATNAAAAGACAATAAATAACAGAGATGTAATGAAATAGAAATAACTGCGAAGAATTTACAGTTACATTACCGGAGAAATACGAAAGTTTAAGTATTAATATTCAAATTAGTAAACAACAAATCCAAAACTAACAAAGAGCAAAGCAGAGTATTAATTGTACATAATATTTACAACACGTGGTGTAATTAATACCTACAATTTAATACTACTAGTTTTTAGGCAATATAATAGTAAACCACTGAATTTAAATGGAAAGTAAAAAAGTATTTTACTTAAGTCATTACAAAGCAAACACACAAAACCTAAGAAGATATGAACATACTGCATCTAAAAGTTAAGATAGCCCAGANTAAGTCATTACAAAGCAAACACACAAAACCTAAGAAGATATGAACATACTGCATCTAAAAGTTAAGATAGCCCAGAATCTTTCCTGAAAATTTCGAGTTATCTACGTCTAAAATGTTTGTGCGACATGTAAATACACATCACCATTAATATAATGACTGGGATCCACGTGTAGATAAACCTACAAGGAAAATTGTCAGGAACGCTAACAATTGAAAAACTTCAAGTAAACTTCTCTTTATTACACCTTTTAAGAAGAAGCTGCGACACGGAACTACTTCTAATAAACCTCCGAATTATTTTTTTCGCTTTAAAATGTAGGCAGTTCCTAGGTGGGATTTTCCTTTTCAAATCTTGGCTGCAATGTGTTCAATTGGGCGTGAACCGAGTATACTACAAACTGTGTACATGAACGTCAATAGCAGCGGCAGGAGAGTGGCACGTCTCTGGAAGGGGGAGGATGAAAGGGGCGGAAGGGAGGGTGGAATCACAGTTTGGGCTGGCACGAGCTCGGGCGGGGTGCCACAAAGGGTGCGAAGGTAGAAGTGCGTGGGGGCGAGGCGACCACAAGTCCTCTCGAGCCATCGTAATCCTTCGCCCTCGTCGCAGTCGCGCTGAGCCCATTAGTGCAATACGCGCGAGGCGGCGGCGGCAGGATCAGGGACAAATTGGCCGGACGAGGTGGAGAGGCTTGTCAAGTCCTGTTTGCGGGGCGTGTGGGCTTTGTGTCCTTCCTCCGGCCGTGGGAGGGGGCAAAGGAGCTGTGGGCAGATGGCCGGACTGACAGACTGGGATAACGGCGTGGCACGAGGCTACGCTGGACAATGGACAGCGGCGGCACCAGCTGGCGGGAGTTTGCTGACCGCTGATGCTATCTGTCCCTAGGACCTACCTCTACCTCTCTTCCTGGGGGTTGGTCCAGCCTGAAGATGCAGCTGCTGCACGGCCCAACGCCTCTGCTGCCATCAGGGCCTCCCATCTTCTAATTTCGGCGGGGTCCTCATGTTGCGAGTAGGATCGAGACAGGCGATGTCTCGAGACCGCTGGACTGATTACCCAAATCTTCGACAAAAGTCGGATAAGCTTCGGAGACACGACAAAACACTAAAGAAGTGAACACGAATCACACACGTGCACGTGTTTCGTTTGAACTTGGATATAAACAGATTAAACTTTACTTCATATACACTGCGCATCTATAAAGAGAAATTACATTACCTCTTTAAGCTGTCATCGGATTAAAATATTTGAAGCTAAAATGCATTCTTCTCTCAAACAAAGTGAATGTTATTACAGATACGCGCAAGCATTAAACACATAAAAACTTTGCTGAAACGAATATGACGTAACAATATTAAAACGAGGATTAATTTGTTGGAATCTTCAAACAACCTACGGGTAAGTAATATATTTTTCTTTTCCATATAAACGAAAACACCTAGGCAAACGGACAGAAAAATAGCTAATGCAAAATTATAATGAAGTTCCATAAATCGTGAAGAAAAATTGCTGACAATGTGTATATAAGGGTAAGTAACAGCGTGCTGCGTGGTAACTTAATCGTTATTTTATTTTTAGTTATTGGTTCCTTTCAAAACTGATTCACTTCAGTTGACCGCTGTTAAATCTGTAACACAGTCTGTTACAACCACGCAATAAGTAAAATGTACTTTGTCATTGCAGGCGTCGTCTATAAACGAATCACAGGTGCTCGGGTGAACAGAAAACAGCTCATTTATTACTTCCAGCAAGGTATTGAAGGAGACAACATGATTACTAGAAACAGCGAATTTAGGGGTTGTTCCATTGTTTTATTACATATCAATAGTTAATATTTTCTATAAATACTCAGGAAAAAAATTGGCTGGAATTTATGCAGGATAATGAAGCATACGAACATCCCCGTTAGTAGAAAAATCAGTTGAAGTTTTTGACAAGAAGGCCGCTTAAATTCAAATTTAATTTCCTAATCACAAGTCTTTTGACTGACGGTCTCGCGTTTTTCCTGACCGTGCATATTGGGTGCCACAAAAGTTTTCATACTAAGAAAAGTATTCAAAATTTAATGTAAATTCGTATAATTTACTCATAGGCGAAAAGCTCTGATTTCATTGTGACTGATGTGGGGATAGTAAATGTTTGATCATGTGACACGAAAATTCGTCTGTTATTCGAGTGCTCTTGAAGTTTATAGGGAATGATGTTCGAATGCGCATAGCTAAATACTGTTACATGCGGCCGCTTAGCCTTCACTTTTTCCCTCTCAGGCGCACGGAGCACAGCCCTCTCAGGATGACGTCACCGATACTCGCAGTAGTGGAAGTAGAGCGCACGCGAGCCACAATAACGCTAACGGGACTGACGTCACTTCCTTCTCTAGAAGAATTAATGACTTCGGCATCGTTGCGCGAACTTTCTGAACATCATCATCCTCGGTGTACCTTGAAGTGCGAAGAACCTTCTCTGCCAAGCCATCTTGGCTATTTAAGCCACGGCGTGCCTCTGTGTCGGCAGTCTGGAATGATGATTATTGCCAGGAGTGTATAATCGGAACGACGGTCGGTGACGCAGTGACCAGTAATTGCGGTGTTAAACCATCGGGAGAGTAGAGACAGACTCACCGGCTGGGTTGGAAGGAAGTCTGACATTATGAAATTTAATATACACTGTTTTTATTACTTGCATGGCAATCTTTATTTGAAAAAAGTGGTGTAAGGATAAATTGTATTGGAAAGGGCTTATTAAAGTGCCCCGGTGTTATGCTAGGAAGGATAAAAAATGAATGATCGTAAAAAAGTAACTAGACATCAAAATTGCTCACTTTACCATGAATAGCCTATAACTTATCAGTAGAGACCTGAAAAATTCGTGGATTCATTTCGGGACAAGCTAGAATTGAAACACATGTATCTTAGTGTTACTTCTGCAATTGGCTCACGACCTATTTGACACCTCATACTGGACTGTGAGCCAATATTAACAGGCAACAAAATGCAGTCCCAATCACGATCTCTCACTATGAAAGCAGGCAGCCAATGGGCAGTTGATATATCCTTGCGTGTGCAAACATGAATGGAGTATATCCTTAAGGTCAATGAACTCGCGAATTTTTCCGGTCTTTACTTTACAGTGAAGATTAAGTGACTGTAGCTAGTTCAAAGACAGAGAGACACGCCTAAATAAAATTGAGATTAGCGTAAAAATAGCAGTCACTGTTAGGAATAGTAAGTGTTAATAGCAGTGACAGGCAGTTGTTTTTTGTAAATAGTAGCCGTGTTTAAGTTTTTGGAAACTAGTTAAAAATTAAAATTAGTTTTTTTTATTAAGACGTCTATCCGACGCGAACTTTGATACGCTCTAGGAAATATTTTACAATGCGAATGCGTTGAATGTTATTTATTCTTAAGGAAAATCTTAGTATTTCTTAGATATGAATACGCCATATACGTACTTTTTTCTCTAGTTCGTTTCTGTCTGTGTCTCTACAATGATGGCATTTCCTCACAACGAGTCAATAACAATTCTGCTACTCTATTACACGAATTTCGTGATTNCGGGTCAGTAACAATTCTGCTACTCTGTTTCCCGAATTTTGTGATTCTGTTCAAAATATATTACCCAGTCATAAACGTTAGCAACTTCTAAACTTTTAAAAAGGCGTAACAGAGAAGACAACTGCACTAAAACACTGTCTCCGGTTATAATGCTTATCAACAAACTGACGTCATTTCAGGAAGGATTGAAACAAAGTGGACGTCTAACGTGAGCGGGTGAACAAAACGCGGTATATCCGTCCGCTCGGCCGTGCAGAAAAATACAAACACACGAAAAAGTTACGTGTGTCGAACGTAAGACGCGCTTCGGCGGGCATTTCTATAAACAGAAGCTGGCTGAATTCTGTTTGCTCAAGCTGCCATGTTGCTACCCTTGAGACTGTTGCTAAGTACCATGAACAGAAGTGAAACAGCATGTCGCGTCAACATTTACCGTTTGCATAGAAATTTTCAGGTCAGGTACCTTATGGATGAAAGCTGGTAGTGCAGTTTGCGGTGAGAGGAGTGTTGTTGCGTTCATTAGCTAAATTTTCTTAATTTTATCTAGTGAAGACTTTGGATTTATGAAAGGAGAGTGAACGAGCGGGTGTAGTCTATACGGGGATCTGAGTCAGCTATGTTGATGGAGTTACCTGGATACTTACAACTTGGCAAATTGTCTGGTACCGGGCAGAATTAATGTCAGGAAGACGCGTTGGCTCTTTGGTTGTGGTGCAATCTTCCGACATTGTCAACAGAAGTGATTGTATTTGAGGTTCAGAAGAAACCTATTTTATGGAATCCGAGGCATCCGAAATACCAGGACAGAACACTGTCTGAACGAGCGTGGGTGGAAGCGGCAGCAAACGTTAATTTGCCAATTAAGTATAGGCCTACCTTAACAAAAAAAAAAAAATATTTACGCATGTAAGACTATTTTATTCTGATAGATCAGTAATTAATAAATCTTGATATTGCTTTTTTATGTAGGTCACCTTATTATTCATGGGCTATGCTACCTTCAGGGCGCATAAAGTAGTTTGAAAATAGTTGTGTAATTCGTTTCCCTAGTATGACTGTTGTTCCTTTTTTAAGTTTGCATTATGAGGCTCGTGTTGCTTCACTATTTCGAAAAAAAAACTGCTGAATCAGCTAGACCTATGTCATCTGGAGCGCTGATTATATTGTGAAGGATAGTAATAGCCTTCGTGATGTGCACAGCATTCGTCACACTGGTATCAATTGGTCTACATAATATCTGAAACTTTGTAACTATAGCTCCGAACGAACATTCAACGACCATAGAACTGTGGATAGCCTATTATTAAATGTATTTTTTTTATCTCTATCGTCTTCTACTTGTTTTCTAGGGAAAATCCACGTCAAAAATAGCCTTATGGGAAATCCTTCGTCTCCTATTAAAACTTAAGATGCTACAATATTTGAGTTAGGAAGAACTTCTGGAGGTGAAAGTTTTATTTTTCCGGATGCAATCTGACGGCATATTCATAACTCGCAAAATATACCACTGTTACTATCTTTACCATATGCACCAATGTCAACAAAAATCAATCTGTATGATGCATAGTTAAGAGCTAGCAGGTTTATTGATTGAAATTCCTTGTAGATGCTGAAAATTGCATTCGTTTTTGGAGGACACCTTATTCGGATGTTTTTCTCGTCTAGAGCCCCACAACAATTGGNTATGAATACGCCATATACGTACTTTTTTCTCTAGTTCGTTTCTGTCTGTGTCTCTACAATGATGGCATTTCCTCACAACGAGTCAATAACAATTCTGCTACTCTATTACACGAATTTCGTGATTCTGTTCAAAATATATTACCCAGCCATAAAAGTTAGCAACTTCTAAACTTTTAAAAAGGCGTAACAGAGAAGATAACTGCACTAAAACACTGTCTCCGGTTATAATGCTTATCAACAAACTGACGTCATTTCACGAAGGATTGAAACAAAGTGGGTGTCTAACGTGAGCGGGTGAAAAAACGCGGTATATCCGTCCGCTCGGCCGTGCAGAAAAATACAAACACACGAAAAAGATAGGTGTGTCGAACGTAAGACGCGCTTCGGCTGGCATTTATATAAACAGAAGCTGGCTGAATTCTGTTTGCTCAAGCTGCCATGTTGCTACCCTTGAGACTGTTGCTAAGTACCATGAACAGAAGTGAAACAGCATGTCGCATCAACATTTACCGTTTGCATAGAAATTTTCATGTCAGGTACCTTCTGGATGAAAGGTGGTAGTGCAGTTTGCGGTGAGAGGAGTGTTGTTACGTTCATTAACTCAATTTTATTAATGTTATCTAGTGAAGACTTGGAATTTATGAAAGGAGAGTGAACGAGCCGGTGTAGTCTGTACGGGGATTTGAGTCAGCTATGTTGATGGAGTTGCCTGGATACTTACAACTTGGCAAATTGTCTGGTACCGGGCAGAATTAATGTCAGGAGGACGCGTTGGCTCTTTGGTTGTGGTACAATCTTCCGACAATGTCAACAGAAGTGATTGTATTTGAGGTTCAGAAGAAACTATTTTATGGAATCCGAGGTATCCGAAATACCAGGACAGAACTCTGACTGATCGAGCGGTGGAAGTGGCAGCAAACGTTAACTTGCCAATTAAGTATACCTTAACAAAAATAAAAATTATTTATGCATGTAAGACTATTTTTATTTGATAGATCAGTAATTAATAAATCTTGATATTGCTTTTTTATGTAGGTCACCTTATTATTCATGGGCTATGCTACCTCCAGAGCGCATAAAGTAGTTTGAAAATAGTTATATAATTCGTATAGCTTCCCTAGTAGGACTGTTGTTCTTTTTTAAGTTGGCATTGTGAGGCTCATGTTGCTTCACCATTTCAAAAAAAAAAACTGCTGAATCGACTCGACCTACGTCATCAGGGGCGCTGATTATATTGTGAAGGATAGCAATAGCCTTCGTGATGTGCACAGCATTCGTCACACTGGTATCAATTGGTCTACATAATATCTGAAACTTTGTAACTATAGCTCCGAACGAACATTCAACGACCATAGAACTGTGGATAACCTATTATTAAATGTATTTTTTTATCACTATCGTCTTCTACTTGTTTTCTAGGGAAAAGCCACGTCAAAAATAGCCTTATGAGAAATCCTTCGTCTCCTAATAAAACTTAAGATGCTACAATATTTGAGTTAGGAAGAACTTCTGGAGGTGAAAGTTTAAATTTTCCGGATGCAATCTGACGGCATATTCATAACTCACAAAATATACCACTGTTACTATCTTTACCATATGCACAAATGTCAACAAAAATCAATCTGTATGATGCATAGTTAAGAGCTAGCAGGTTTATTGATTGAAATTCTTTGTAGTTGCTGAAAATTGCATTCGTTTTTGGAGGACACCTTATTCGGATGTTTTTCTCGTCTAGAGCCCCACAACAATTGGNTGAAAATTGCATTCGTTTTTGGAGGACACCTTATTCGGATGTTTTTCTCGTCTAGAGCCCCACAACAATTGGGAAAATGTCTTTTATTATTAAATTCTTCTGTGATATTTTTTGAAATGTATATAGGGACCAGCATTTTCCACAGTGCCTTGCAAACAGCAATCATGTCACTTACTGCTGATTTCGAGATCCTGAACGAATAGACAAGTTGCCTTTACTGTATTCCAGTTGCCAAATACCTGAAACAGATGTGTTACTATTGTAATTAATTTAATTATCTTTGAAAAAGTGTAAGCGGGTGAAATGAAATCAATGATCACTATTTTATCATATTTGCTTCTATTTCCAGAGAAAACTGTGAAATATAAGTGGAAGAACATTNTGAAAATTGCATTCGTTTTTGGAGGACACCTTATTCGGATGTTTTTCTCGTCTAGAGCCCCACAACAATTGGGAAACTGTCTTTTATTATTAAATTCTTCTGCGATATTTTTTGAAATGTATATAGGGACAAGCATTTTCCACAGTGCCTTGCAAACATCAATCATGTCACTTACTGCTGATTTCGAGATCCTGATCGAATAGACAAGTTTCCTTTACTGTATTCCAGTTGCCAAATACCTGAAACCGATGTGTTACTATTGTAATTAATTTAATTATCTTTGAAAAAGTGTAAGCGGGTGAAATGAAATCAATGATCACTATTTTATCATATTTGCTTCTATTTCCAGAGAAAACTGTGAAATATAAGTGGAAGAACATTAGAAAATACTTCACAAAAGAATACAAGAAGATTCCTAGTGGACGCTCGGGGGATTCAGCCGATTCAGCACCAATTTATAGTGAAACATGGCCCCATTTAGAGTCTGTACGTTTTCTGAAAGATAGATGCACTCAGAGGGAACGAAAAACAATGTAGTTGAAGACCGCATAGACGAATAAGATATGGGAGAAACGCATTACAGTGTAAGTCCAACTTCAAATACTTTGAATGGCCTGGATGAGACTCAGATCGAGAAACATGGACATACCCCGAACATATCATGAACAACCTCAACTTCACTTCTTTCGAACAATTCTTCAATGGCATGTTCTGGCTCCTCCAACACATTTAATCCA
>NQII01015088.1:3933-16252 GCA_002778355.1 Clitarchus hookeri | reverse complement strand
ATCTGCCTAAACGCCCTCAAAAAAGCGATATTGTTAAACCATCTTCTAAATCACAGTCTTCTTTTGAATCGGAGATGATGAAGCTAGAGCAGCAGAAAGTCGATCTTTTACGAGAATTGGAGGATGATGATGATCTCAATTTAATGAAATCACTACTGCCTTACATCAAGACACTGCCCCTACTTCAAAAACTCCAACTCAGGAGTGAGTAACAACAAATAGTCACACAAGCAATCATGCGCCACAACGATCTCAAACAACACTGCACAACAACTGGTGCTCCACCTCCCAGTCCTTCTCCTGCATTGTATTCTAGTTATTCTGTCGCTCATACTCCATTTATAGGCGGCAACGACACTAATCTAACCAATGTAGAGTCACGACAGTCCCAACATCACACTTTTCACGAGTATGACAACGTAGGTTTGGAAACAAGACATCCACTCGCACTGTGGCCACAATAGTAGGTGCCACATGTCATCGACTACAATTAAGGATTATAAATTGCTTCGCTGTAAGTTTCGTATTGATTAATGTACTATAAGAGAACATTTTTTTTTACTTGTTTGAAATTATGTTACATTAATGTTTAGGTAAAAGTAATGTTATAACTAGGACATGTATGCTAAATAACTTTAATAACACTATCTGACAAGATAATCTTTGTCGTAAGTAGAAGAAAAACAAGAAAACTTTGACAGTGACTGGGGAAGAGGGGACGAGCTGGTGGCCATCTTGGATGATGTCATGCCAAAACTTCCTGCTTCATTATTCCTTATCAGCAACTTTTATCTTGGAATTCCCTTCTTTTTATCTGAACTTCCCTTTTTTCGCTCCTGCTCTATCATTTTTTCCAATATCTTCTTGCTCTTGCATTCCTCTTATTTTTCCTCATGCTCTGACATTCCTTCCTGGTACACTCTCCCACAACCGTTCTCTTTCTCGTCCGTTCTATTTCTTGGGGTTTTCTCATATTCCTTCTAGTCACCTTTATTCTTGCTTTTCATTTCCTCCATCTTGGACATTCCAATATCACAGTCGTCTGCTCTAGGCGACCATATTTAATTCCCATGTCCACCACCAGAGTGTGCTAATTTCTTGCTTTTTTACATCCTCTATCTTTAATTCCCGCGCCCGCTGCCCGCGTCGGCTGCTGTAAGCAGCCATAGAGGCACCACCCTTGCCCTTACGTACACAGGTTTCGGCGTAGGTCAGACAAAAAAAATTCCTAAGGTGTCGGAGAGCGTTCCACCATCTGTTAGTTCGGCAGTCTAGCATTTTGACACAACCAGACCACCGATGCATCTAGAAAATCAGCATATTAAATTACGAATAAGTATATAGTTATCACGATCCAACTTTATACATGTAAAAAGTCGCCATTGTACGGTTAGGAGAAAAAATACATGCATCGGGATACGCACTCAATAGATAATTAACAGCCCCATAAAAAAGAATGTGAGTCTAACATATATAGGTATAACCCAATTAGAGGCCAGCATGCCCGAGCAATAATAGAAACAGAAATAAATGGCTGTATTAAAAAATTATCTTTTAAGACGTCAACCTAGGGTGAAACAGAGTATACACAGGCAACACGGTGCGCACCACCATGGTGGAAACATAGTATACGTTATTTCCCATTGCATGCAGATAACCTGGACAATGGTGATTGCAGTACGCTTACACCAGTAAATATGAGCTGTTATATAAAAGAGAAAAAGTAACAAGTAAATAAATTTTTTCAAAATTATTGTTAATGATGCAAACCTAGAACTTAAACATAACTACCAGCAAAAAAAACAAAAGGAAAGAATATAAAAGCTTTTACCAGACAAGGAGCCCACCACAGGTGTCGATGTCGCCGAGGAGCACATTGCACAAAGTCAGTCAGCGTCGTCGACGTTCCCCCCACCACCAATGTCATTGTCCTCGTCCATGTCGTCGCCGTCGACGTCCTTGTCNNAGCACCATCATTATTGTTGCCATCGTCGACACCGCCAGCAGGGGTATCGGCCTGGAGGGTGGCCGCACAGCGCACCAGGAGGAACCAAATAGCATGTAGCGACATGCTACTCTACTCATGAGCCACCTGAGCCCTCGCAAGCTCATCCCGATCCACGAGGGCATATCCTGTAGAGCAGTTATTGCTAAATGAGTAGCGTGTAGATCCATGCTATTCCATGCCTGAACAGCTGTGCCTGCCCACTGGGCCTCCATGGCTGCCAGCTGCATCTTGGTCTTTCTGTTGAATATGGCCACCAATGTTCAGACGACATCGGCTGGAGCATTATCAACAGCAACACCGAAGTCGTCGACCAAAACGTCGAAGGCATCAATGTTGTTGCTGGCAACCTCGTCATCGCCGAAGTTGGCGAGGTTCGCGAAGTCGTTGTTGCCTGCCTCCTCCAGGATGAAAGTGTGTGCCTTGGACGAGGCAGGTGACATCAGAGACTCTGGAAGCGGCGCCACGACAGACATGGGACATGCCATGCCCTACGGTGGGGCCAGTGGAGACCGCGAACAAGATCGTGACACATCCCTGCGACAACGGCTTTGAGAGAGGGCATTTGCCGCATTGTCGCTGTCCGAGTCAGACCCATCGCGAGGTAGTGGAGGAGGCGAGAATAGCCCACCAATCGGTGGTTTTGATGCTCACCAGTCGAGAAACTGTGTGATGCACCAGCCTCAGCATCATCGACAGCACCAATGAGTTCGTCTTCATTGATGTGTTGGTCTGCCATCGTGCGCGCACGAACATGAAATGGTTACCAGGCTCGAAGTACAGGTAGAGATAAGGGCCTAATAGACCTCCCTAACAGCCCCAAGACAAAAGCAAAACCACCCAAAACACAGCAGCGGCACCAAAAATAAAAACAAACAGACAATGTCCAAGAAAACAAAGTGTCAGGCCCCTCCCTACCAGACAAGAGCAAAACAGTGGAGACATCAGAATGAGAAAGGACCATCGGAAGACAGTAATGATTAAGTGGAGACCTAAAGGATGGTGGTGTGAGAAAGGGCAATCGGTCGCCATCCAACTCATAGCCAATTAAGAATACCCGATGCTGTCGATGGGCCGTCGCCACCATCCTACATGCATGTCATCATGAACACTATGCAGCAGCACACACCATATGGCCAACGACCGACAACTGGTGTTTCCAGAAATAATGTTCATGCAGCAATGGGTGACCAGCAATGGGTGACAACCCAACCTAAAGATGCAATTAATAAAAAACCAATGACACCAACTGACAACCATCCACATTCATGCAGGAGGTCTGCCGGCTCTAGCAATCATGAATTTTAAGTAATTGTCTGTTTGTTTTTATTTTGGGTGCTGCAGTCATGTTTGGTGTTGTTTTGCTCTTGTCTGGGGGCTGGTAAGGAGGCCTGATATTACCTTATATCTATCTGCCTGGTAACCATTTCATGTTCGTGCGTGCACGATGGCAGACCAACACATCTATGAAGACAAGCTTATCCATGTTCTATATGATACTGAGGCAGGTTCATCACAATCTCTCCACTGGTGAGCATCAGCGCCGCCTACTCGGTGGATTTGCACCCTCTCCACCATCTCGCGATGGTTCTGAATGACAGTGAGTATGTACGAAATGCCCTCCCTCGCAGCCGTTGTCACAGGGGTGTGTCGCGATCTTGTTCGCGGTCTCCGCTGGCCCCACTGTGGGGGCTGGCACGTCCCATGTTCGTCGTGGTGTCGCTTCCGAAGGCTTCGAAGTCTCGTGCCTCGTCCGATGCGGACACTTTCCTCCCAGAGGAGGCAGGTGACGATGACTTCGCGACCCTCGCAGACTGCGACTACGATGACCTGAGGTTGTCGTTGACAACATTTATGTGTTCGATGTCATGGTCGGCTACTTCGGTGTTGCAGTCGGCAATGTTCCTGCCGATGCCATTTGGGCATTGGCAGTTCCATTCGACAGAAACACCGAGGTGCAGCGGGTGGCCATGGAGGTACAGCAGGTAGTCATGGTGGTATATGCGCGGAATAAAATGGAGCTTCGCAATACTCATCTAGAATATCTGCTCTGCAGGATGTACTCCTCACAAACCGGGCTGAGCGTACGAAGGCTCAGGAGGCTCGCGAGGTGTGAACTGTGTCACTAGGTGCTATTTTAGCTCTTCTAGTGTGCTGTGCATCCAGGTACCAGGCCAATCCATCTGATAGCGGTATCGACGATGGCGACCATAACGATGTCAACAATGACAGTGACGAGAACGCTGACGACGAGGACAAAGAGGACATCGGAGGTGGCACTGACGCGATGCTGACTGAGAGTGTTTACAGTGCTCCTCGGTGATGACAGCTGCGGTGGGCTCGTCGTCTGTTAAGTGCATCTACATTCTTTCTTTTTGTTTTTGTACTGGTAGTTTCGTTTTTGTTCTAGGTTGGCATCTTTAACAATATTTAAAAAAAATGGGAATTAATTTAAGTTATTATTGCCCTTTATATATATATATAAGACTATTCAGGCCTCTTGAAGGGAGACATTTTTTCCCATGCTGTGGTGTGCGCATGTCTATTGCTTTACATGTCCTACACTTCCTACTTAGCCAGTGGGCTGCAATCGATTGGAGGTAGTAAATACTCTGTTTCGGCCCTGTGGTGGCACATGTGCGGTTTTGCCTGTGTATACTCAGTTTCACCCTAGGTTGATGTGTTAGTTATTCATTTTTTATAGATACCTTTATTTCTGTTATTATTATTACTATTGCATAAGGGGCGCGCGACATTATGCGTATACTCCGTTTTGCTATGTTGTCTTTAACGATAATTTTTAATAATACCATTTATTTCTGTTATTATTATTGCTCGGGCATACGGGTCTAGTGTTGGGTTATATATATGCGCTAGACTAACTTTATGTTTTTTATGTGCATAGGCCAATGGGAGTATTTCTTTTCCTAACAATGCAATGACGATTTTTCATATGTATTAAGTTGGCACAGTGATAACTATATTAGTATTCGTCATTTAACATCCTCCTTTCCTAGATGTCTCGTTGGTCTGGCGATCAAAAATAGACTGCCGACTCAGGTGGCACTGGAACGATCCTGCGCTACTCTGTAATTTTTGAGCTAACCTACAACAGAACGGGTGTGCATAAGGGCGAGTGACCCACTTGCTGCGCATCGGACTTTATCCTTAAAGCACTGCGCCTAGCGGTGGACTTTGGAAGTGAAGATGGGGGTCGCTGGTAGCATATTGTAGCTTACCGGTGGGGACTGACCGCGATGGTGCTGCACTCTGGTGGGTGGTGATGGAAACGCAGCTGGTGGTGCGCTCTGATGGCCAGCGAGAGAAACGAAGCTGTTGGCGCCCCTATGGCTGCCTACAGCAGCCGACGTGGGCAGCAGGTGCGGGATACGAAGCTGTTGGCGCCCCTATGGCTGCCTACAGCAGCCGACGTGGGCAGCAGGTGCGGGAATTAATTATGGAGGATGTAAAAAAGCAAGAACGTACACTCCGCTGGTGGGCATGGAAATTATTGATGGTGACCTACAACATACGGTGGTGAAGGGGGCGTCCAAGATGGAGAACGTGGAAAGCAGGAGAGAGGAAATAAAGGTGACCAGAAGGAATATGAGAAAACCCCAATCCTTAGAGCAGACGATAGAGAGAGGACAGGCATGGGAGAGAAAGTGCGGCAGGAAGGAATGCCAGAGCACAAGGAAAAATAGGAGAAATGCAAGAGCATGAGAACAAAGGGAAGTAATGATAAAGCAGGAGGGGAAAAAAGGAAAATCGCGAAGGGAAAAAATTCCGAGATGCCTGCTGCTGACGAGGAATGACATAGCAGGAGGTTACGGCATGACGCTATTTAAGATGGCCGCCGGCTTCTCCCCTCGTCTCCAGCCCCAGCCGCTGTCCTAGCTCTCTTGTTTTACATCTACTGTCATCAAATATACACAGAGGTGACAAAAGTCATGGGATAGCAATATGCAAATATACAGGTGGCAGTAGTATCGCGTATAAAATGTATAAATGGGCAGTGCATTGGTTGGGCTTTCATTTGTAGTCAAGTGATTCATGTGAAAAGGTTTCTGACGTGATTATGGCCGCACGACGGGAAATAACAGAGTTTGAACGCCGAATGGTAGTTGGAGCTAGACGCATGGGACATTCCATTTCGGAAATGGTTAGGCAATTAAACATTCCGAGATCCACAGTGTCAAGTGTGTGCCGAGAATACCTCATTTCAGGCATAACCTCCCACCATGGACGACGCAGTGTCCGACCGCCTGCGCATAATGACCGAGACCAACGAAGTCTCCGCAGAATGGTCAGTGTTAACAGACAAGCAACATTGCGTGAAATAACCGCAGGAATCAATGTGGGACGTACGACAGACGTGTCCGTTAGGACAGTGCGGCGAACTTTGGCTGTACTGGGCTATGCCAGCAGAAGACCGACTCGAATGCCTTTACTAAACAGCACGACATCGCCTGCAGCACTTCTCCTGGACTCGTGACCATATCGGTTTGACCTTAGACGACTGGAAACAGTGGCTTGTTCAGATGAGTCCCGATTTCAGTTGGCAAGAGCTGATGGTAGGGCTCGAGTGTGGCGCAGACCCCACGAATCCATGAACCCAAGTTGTCAACAAGGAACTGTGAAAGCTGGTGGTGGCACCATAATAGTGTGGGCTGTTTTTACATGGAATGGACTGGGTCCTCTGGTCCAACTGAACCTATCATTGACTGGAAAGGGTTATGTTCAGCTACTTGGAGACCACTTGCAGCCATTCAGGACTTCATTTACCCAAACAGCAATGGACTTTTTATGGATGACAATGCGCCATGTCACCGGGCCAAAACTGTTCGCGATTGGTTTGAACAACATTCTGGACAATTCCAACGAATGATTTGGTCATCATGATCGCCCGACATGAATCCCATCGAACATTTATGGGACATAATCGAGAAGTCAGTTCGTGCACAAACTCCTGCACCTGCAAAAATTTTGCAATTATGGACGTCTATAGGAGCAGCATGGCTCAATATTTCTGCCGGGGACTTCAAACGCGTTGTTGAGTCCATGCCACGTCGAGTTGCTGCACTTCACCGGGCAAAAGGAGGTCCGACACGATATTAGGACGTATCCCACGACTTTTGTCGCCTCAGTGTAATACCTTAGTGTTGGAACCAATCTTTATTCTACTAATATCGACCTCTGAAAGTTTTTTGTTTTATGTTGGAACTCATTCCTGATAGTTTCGACTACGAAGCTGAAAGTAGTTATAGATTTCCTGGTATAATTTTGAAATATTTCTGGATTGCTTTTTATTCTATCTTACATGTGGTGTAATTCTCCGTATTTCAGTCTTTCACTGTATTTAACACTATTTGGTCGCCTTTTTTTACACTAATGTTTATTCCTTCGCTTGAGATACACGTGTTTCAACACGGAATTTTTTTCAAGCAAAGTAANTTTTTTTTACACTAATGTTTATTCCTTCGCTTGAGATACACGTGTTTCAACACGGAATTTTTTTCAAGCAAAGTAACTTCCGTTTTTTATACTCATTGAAGCCTTTGTAGGTACTGTGACCGGCACGCGGCTGTCAGCGAAAACATTGGACACACCATATTTGAGCCCGCCCATGTGGGCGGCCATTTCTTTCCCGCTCACGTTGGTACGAGGACTAACACTTAGGCGTTGGTGAGTGACATGTCGACTCGGTAACACAACACAGGCCGCCGGCAGCCCACACAAGCGGCCTACCTTTACCAGCAAGGTAAAATAAAAAGATATAACAAAATATACAACAAAAAAAAANGCAGCCCACACAAGCGGCCTACCTTTACCAGCAAGGTAAAATAAAAAGATATAACAAAATATACAACAAAAAAAAAAGAGAATAACCATCCACGTGGAAAGTTGAATCAGCACATATAAAGTAGAGTGGAGGGGGTGGTGGAANAAAAAAAAAAGAGAATAACCATCCACGTGGAAAGTTGAATCAGCACATATAAAGTAGAGTGGAGGGGGTGGTGGAACACAGGCGCGAGCGCACGCCGAGAGATCGTAAAGAAGGATGACGTATGGGGTTGCCCCGAGGGGAACACCTTGTTCGGATCGCTGACACGCCTCCGAACACGAGAATGAGTGGAGTAAGGGGGGATGGAGATTCGTGAGAAACTAATTGAAATTTACTGTCGAAAGGCGAAGGTTCCCGGCCACCCCCACGATCTTTGTAGGCTTCCCCCATCCCTAACTTCCGCCCAGGATGGCCGCGGCATGAGGTGGNTCCCGGCCACCCCCACGATCTTTGTAGGCTTCCCCCATCCCTAACTTCCGCCCAGGATGGCCGCGGCATGAGGTGGGCCCGCCTACCCGTGGTTTTTACATTTGCCGCACGCAGGTATTTCGAAATTCCCTTCTTCATTGGGAAACCACTACAAAGTAGGAACTGCTGTGTTGTTACAATTTCTCGTAGTCAGTGGGCTTATCCAAGAACTTCAAAGACTCTGCCCACCAAGCCGGCAGTCACGAACTTCTAATGGGGAATCTATGTTTAACGAAATTCCTTATCTTTGCTTCAATTTTAAAGATAACTATTCCAAACAAAATTATACTACACGGAATTTCTAAAGGAACGTTTCTTTGTTAAGACATCTTGCCAATTGTTTTGTTTACTACATAATCTTTTTGAATTGATTTCAAAAATATGTCGCAATATTTTCTGAGAAAGTCGGTCAAAATGTTTTAATGTTTTAAATAAAAACCTTTGAAATTGACGCAATGAGATGGAATTTCGTTTAAAATGTATTCCCCATTTGAAGTTCGCGGCAGCAGGCTTGATAGGTAGGGATTTAAGGGATGGAGATCTTAATTAAATAAATAAAAGAGCTAATGAAAATGTTCTAACTTATTTTAAACTCTTAAAGAAAATACTCTCAACTTAATATATCACAATAAATTGCTACCACTTGCTATTTACAATTAATAAATTCAATTAGTACAACTTGCAATCACCGCAATGAAATAAATGCAATCAAATAATTAAAATATATCCCGATGAGCAATGTATCAAAACCTACTTAATTATTTTCCATATTATGTTCCCGGCCACCCCCACGATCTTTGTAGGCTTCCCCCATCCCTAACTTCCGCCCAGGATGGCCGCGGCATGAGGTGGTCCCGCCTACCCGTGGTTTTTACATTTGCCGCACGCAGGTATTTCGAAATTCCCCCTTCATTGGGAAACCGCTACAAAGTAGGAACTGCTGTGTTGTTAGAATTTCTCGTAGTCAGTGGGCTTATCCAAGAACTTCAAGGACTCTGCCCACCAAGCCGGCAGTCACGAACTTCTAATGGGGAATCTAGGTTAAACGAAATATCTTATCTTTGCTTCAATTTTAAAGATAACTATTTCAAACAAAATTATACTACACGGAATTTCTAAAGGAATGTTTCTTTGTTAAGACATCTTGCCAATTGTTTTGTTTACTACATAATATTTTTTAATTGATTTCAAAAATATGTCGCAATATTTTCTGAGAAAGTCGGTCGAAATGTCTTTTTGTTTTAAATAAAAACCTTTGAAATTGACGCAATGAGATGGAATTTCGTTTAAAATTGATTCCCCATTTGAAGTTCGCGGCAGCAGGCTTGATAGGTAAGGACTTAAGGGATGGAGATCTTAATTAAATAAATAAAAGAGTTAATGAAAATGTTCTAACTTATTTTAAACTCTTAAAGAAAATACTCTCAACTTAATATCTCACAATAAATTGCTACCACTTGCTATTTACAATTAATAAATTAAATTAGTACAACTTGCAATAACCTCAATGAAATCNTTTTGAATTGATTTCAAAAATATGTCGCAATATTTTCTGAGAAAGTCGGTCAAAATGTTTTAATGTTTTAAATAAAAACCTTTGAAATTGACGCAATGAGATGGAATTTCGTTTAAAATGTATTCCCCATTTGAAGTTCGCGGCAGCAGGCTTGATAGGTAGGGATTTAAGGGATGGAGATCTTAATTAAATAAATAAAAGAGCTAATGAAAATGTTCTAACTTATTTTAAACTCTTAAAGAAAATACTCTCAACTTAATATATCACAATAAATTGCTACCACTTGCTATTTACAATTAATAAATTCAATTAGTACAACTTGCAATCACCGCAATGAAATAAATGCAATCAAATAATTAAAATATATCCCGATGAGCAATGTATCAAAACCTACTTAATTATTTTCCATATTATGTATCCATGTTTGACATTTCCGAATAATTCATTATCTTATACTTGTACGCAGCACCGTTCAACTTCTGTACATTACTTATAAGTTCTGTTTCCTCACCTTAAAAAAGGTTTTAGATCGCTACCATTTGCATTATAGGATGTCAAAACCACAGTTTTCGAGCTTTTCGGACGTACAAATGAACTAAATGATTAACAGAAATTATAACAAGGGTGACTGGAAGGTCAAGTCTTAATCAGTTTTAGATATTCTTCATACAACGTTTTTTTACAAACAATTATAGACTGCTACAAAAATACAATAATTCCTCTATTTTAAACAGTTTTTGGAAATTGCGAAAACATTTTATAGCGTGATTTTAAAGATTCCTTGAAGTACCTCCTGCCGTATCATTTCAATGGAAAATATCTTATTTCGTTAAGAGAGTAATTTTTTTATTTGTACATCCCAAAAACATAAAAATTGTGACTTTGGCAGGCCATAGTGTCAAAAAAATGACATCGAAAATGTGTTTACGGGAGGAAATAGTACTATAAAATTATGGCTACAAGTTGAATTACATTTCGCACAATTATAAGCTGTTCACTGTAAACTGAGTATTTTGGATATCGCTGCTTAAGATCTCTACTTGCATGAACATTGCGTATTGTTTCTTCATATGTAAAATAAACATTGTTGTGAGTCTGATTACTTTATTCGCGTGTTGGTCAAGTAAAACAATGAAACTATTATAAAAATCTATATTTTACAAATATGCTATTTTTTATATTCATATACACATTTAAAAACTGGAAAGTAAAATAAATCCTTTCAGTATTCACGTATATTTAGCTAACACTTAAGTCAATTTAAAGACATGGAACTATTTTCTGTCCATCGTTACCAACTTTACTGGGTGTATGCCAGTCATAGTACTCGTAAAAATATGTAGGTAGGTACTGACATTTTTCAAAGGGTTGAATTCTAAAGAGTTTAACAGCGTTTATAAAATAATGGCATTTTCGGTTACTAATAGCCTTAAACGAGCAAAATAGACTCAAAGGGGCAAGCGCTATAAGGGCGTTCAAGAGTCTAAAATTATTTTATACTTTTTAAGCTTATAGCGCAAAATTTTCTTTGTGATATGAAATAATCTAAAGAAAGCGTGTTAGTGGCAATGAATTACTTTTAAAAAATAAAGAAACGATAACAATTTTAAATTAATACTTTTTTTTTCCTGCATGCCTCAAAATTTAACAAAGTTCATGCGTATTATCAAAGCGTTATGAAGACTACATTTTTGAAAAAATCTGTTACATGGTTTGTTCGTATTACAGTTGCGATTCTAAGGCAAAATGTAAAGTATAAAAAACTGAAGTTGTACCCTTACGGTAGGTGAGCCAACTGTCCGATAAAAGATAAATTACTGACAAGCTATTCGTGCAACTTTAAAAAATAATAGGTAAACTTTGAAATAACTTTTTGTAATTTGTACAAACTAATGCTTGACGCTACACCACTCGTCAGGGCGCCAATTTAACTTGACGCAGGCTTATCTAGACCCCACGTCAATTAACATATTTAAGGATCGTANACATATTAAAGGTTCGTAGCGTATTTTGTTAATGTTTAGTGGCACAGACTATAAGATGCCTAGAAGGTTAAGAGTATTGCAATGAGGTAGTCTTTTGACGTTTCACTTAACTGGAAAATTATATTGTCTCCAGTTTGAACAAAAAACAACATACAGTAACACTTCCGAGGTGTGGTATTCTAATTTGGCTATTCGTATTAACTGGGCGACTTCGTGGTGGAGTGGGGCTTCTCTGGGCGGGGACTTTTATACTTTACTCTGTGGTGTAGCCCAGTCATATTAGGTAAAAAAGGGGGTCAACCTCGGAATGAAAGATAATAAGCTGTAAATTGGTATAAGCCTTTGTTTTGTCGTTTTTAATGTTGTCTCAAAAGTCACCAATGTTATCGTGTCCGCGTCTTAAGATATTGAAGGTCAAAGGTCATAAAAATCGGTTTTTTGCGAATATCTCGCTTTTTATTGCTTAAATAAGATTTGCACTTATTATAAAAGTTGTAGAA
>NQII01015087.1:1204-13132 GCA_002778355.1 Clitarchus hookeri | reverse complement strand
CACAGACCTGGGGATCATCAGTCTATTCCCACAGACCCCAGTGGGAAGGAGGACTATCCCCCGGAAGTCTGAGAGTCCACTAAAATCTCATAGCTGGAGCCAGCCCCGACGGGATCTGGATCTGAAAGTGATGATCCAGTGCAGAGTATCTTGTTCGGACCCATGGTAATGGCGTCAGAGATCAAAGGAAAATAAAGGGAATACTCCTCAAACCAATTCCAAATGTTGTGGCCTCCAAGCCTGTCACTGAGCAAGGCATACTTTACGGTATCAGTGGAAGAGCCAGAGAGCGAGGATGAAGGAGAGCCCTGGAACGCGTGAGAGGAACTAGACGTCGTGATCATAGCTGAGCCGGATGCGATTGTATAACCACAGTGGCTCAAGCAAGAGCACTGCTAAAGTAAGTGGGATCAGAAAAACATAACAATATTAAGCTAGCTGTCCCACTTAGAGAACAAGCCACCACAAGATACCCAAAGAATAATGCCAGAGTTCACCCGAGGCTGCCCCAAAAATGGACTCATCAGCCTGTAGAGGAGGCTCAGGTAGCTCGAATATGGCGTGGTCGTACTCACCATACAATTTACGAACAAGGCGCATACCCAGGTCCCTCTACAATTGTACAGTAGATCCGTGTAATACATCAGTTGTTTCTAAAGACTTCTCAGAGCTGCAAGTGATATATCCCCACTCCAGGCATGCCAGTACGTGACAATGTGTTGACGTCTTGACTTGAAAAAAAAAGGGGGGGGGCATTTGACACAGGCCACTAGCCCTGTCCAGTGCCCCCTCGAGGCCCACTTCATCCTCTGCACACAAACTAAGTGCATGCTTCCGGTGGAGGCTGCGAGGAAAGGATGCTTCATGCTACCACCGGTCATTAGAGTTAGCTGTTGTTGGGAGTTTGACACGGCCGGGTGCAATCTCACGTTGGGGGTTTTTACAGCTGTGACAATTATAATTGGCATTGGCATTAAATATCAACAACGATAATTATCCAGAATAGGGGCTTTTCTGAAACACGGGTACGTAATACCTGTAAATGGTATTATGGTCGTTACTAATCACACTTAGGAATTTTATTGGGGGTTCACATAATTTGCATTATATACCATGAAATGCGATGGTGATGAAGGTTATGAAGATCAGAATGTTTATGCGGTAAAACTTGTGAAATTTATGTCTAATATCTTTCGTTTGAGTCGCTGAATCTTGCTTAATGCGAGCGCCTCTGGAAATGAAACCTTGTTATACAAAACGTTAAGTCACAAGGTATGTTTTGCTGACGCTCTAAGTTTTTACAGCTATAAACCACGGTAATCAAGCAATGTCGGATTATCATTTAATTTTAAGGAATTTTTCAATGCTTATTTTTTTTAATATTCAACTGATGATTGTACTTCGTAATAAATTATACAAGTAGTAGAAAACATAGATATACTGTATTTAATAAAAAAATGTTCCCCAGTGCTCTTTACTTGTAGTTGATATGCATCGCCATGATACATATGTTTAACAACAATGCACAGACATGAAACAACTGCGAAACAATTTTGGTCTTGCGTTTCAATCTTTACCTATTTTATGGTAGCATGCGGAATTGCAGTGTACGGTGTGAATTTGACTGTTTGAAGGCTTGTGATTCACGAGTGCTATTACGTGTGTTTTGTTGCTATTATTTTCATGTGATATGTTAAATTGAAGTATTGTGTGAAAATACAAATGTTTCTTTGCATTAGTTTCCATGTGAAGTGTTATAATATTATTATTATGTCATAATACGAGTGTTTGCAGGGGCTTACACAAATTGAATAGACATTCAATTGTCCTATATGTGTGTTATCAGCAACACATCGCAAAGGAGCTATATTTGCCGCTTACATGGGTGAGTAACGTAATTTATACTGTAGTTTTTTGCGTGGAAAGTAAGTGTAGTTAATTGTAGGGTGTAGTGTTGCATATGAATGTGGGAATTGGACTTACATACTGATGCCACTAGCTAGGTAAAATGTAGAAGACCTTACCAAATCAAACCTAACTTCACAATATGTAAACCGTAAGGGATGGATGAACCGACGCGAGATTACTGATTATACTTTTTCTAACACACTATCTCTTGTTGGCCCACACTCCCTCTGTAATCACATATTGTGATGTTAGGTTAGGTCTTCTTGCATTTAACATGGTTAAGGAACCCAAATGACGTGTAATTAACATAAATGTTACGTGTTTTACTCCACAATTTCCCTCATCTTCATAGCCCTCCCCACTATCGCATTTGGTAGTATGTAATACAAATATTGTGATTTATATTATTTCCTAGTAAATTTGTGTTCTGTGTGATAAGTAATGTAGACGTATACCATGCGGGAAGTATTTTTTTTCTTTTGGATAATTACGACAACAGTAATAATTTCAACTTTCCCTTGGGCTCGCGCTTGGTGCTCGCTGATAGGATAATAAGTGAAATAGTAGAGATAAGCATTTTAATCTTGTAAATAATAAATGCATTTATTTTAATAACATTGTAAATAAGTTAAGAAAAATTTAGCTCTTATTTTATTAAGACCTCCATCCTTCATGAACTCGGATACACCGTAGGTGACTTGTAGCACTAGTGTCATAGGTGGGAGTGGGCTGGAGGCAGTTATTCCTTAATTGATTTGTAAATTAAATTAGCCAGTAGGCAATTGGTTAGTGGGATTAAAAAGTGAATAATATTAGCTGTAGGCCACAAAATTAAGACAGTTTTGTGCAAACATCACTGTGAATGTTAACAGGAAAAATGGCAGCAGAACGAAGCACAGAGCATTAATAGAGGGGCTAAGTAGCCAAACTGAGTGCAAGTGTAAGTAGCTCGAGGAAAAATGATGTAATTTACTAAATAAGTAGTTTAACCCTCCGTCTGGCGCACCTCTGGGACCCCACGGGTTCGGGCACAGTGCGCCTGACAGGCGCCAACAGAAAATCGTCACTCACACCTAATTAACTAAATTCTAATGCTCTTAAAGTGATCAATGACCTTCATTAGGATGTACAAGGAGATAATAAACGAGATGTGATAGAATAAACCTCATTTATTAACCTCAAAGCTAGTAATACAGAAAATACTGAAATTACAAAAATACTGAAAACCCGCTACCATATTACCTTCAGGTTACATGACAACAAATTAAATGAACATTAAAATTAAGAACAAAACACAAAATATACCCCACTACAATCAGTCTCACTCAGAATCACTGCTGGAAAGATGTGCAGTAGGCATTGGCACTGTGAAGTGCAAGGTCGACATACCATATTTGCATGAGGCAGACAGATCGCCTGGTGACATTTATGGCATTCATAATTGGACATCCTTGAGGTGATGCATCTACGTCTTTTTGGAGGTTGGCGTTTGGGGGATTTCTCTCGATCATCGTTGGGGCAAAATCTTTTCAAGCGGGTTTGCAGGTTGCTTGGGATTCCAGACGTCTTCAAACTTCTTCTGCTTAGCTCTCCAATCATCAGTTCATGGGCCAACCTTTTCAGGTACACTCTTCTACGCAGTGGCTCGAGTTCATTGCCAAGGCAAATAATTTGGGAATTGATGCCACCCACATTGAGCATTGCAAAGAAGATAACCATTGGCCAGCGCTTGATGTTTTGGCTCACGCTGTAAGTAGCGTACATTGATCTGCAGTATCAACGCCACTTTTGGTTTGATTATAGGACGTGATCACCTCTGGTTTCTTTTGCTCTTTATAGTCAGGATCAATGGCTTTGTCATCATGAAGCGAAGATACAAGAATGATGGCTTTCTTCTCACGTGGGACGTAGGAAACCNTTGTCATCATGAAGCGAAGATACAAGAATGATGGCTTTCTTCTCACGTGGGACGTAGGAAACCAGAACCTTTTCATGATTGAAGCCGAACATACTGCTGTATTGTTGTTTTCCTTTCACATTTACAAAATCTGGTGGCAACTCTCTTTTATTTTTTCTGATAGTTCCAACATAGGACAGCTTTTTTTTCCTTCAAATCATCGATGAGATCTGTAGAAGTGAACCAATGATCAGCAGTAATGTTGCGAGCAGATCCAAATATAGGCTCGGCCATTCTCTTCACCACATCACTTGGCTTGACACAGAAAGGTCCTGCTGGCTGTTGTCCAGCATAAATTTCCATGTTGATTGTGTAAATCATCCTAGCATCAACGAGAGTAAAACATTTGATACCGTATTTATTTGGTTTTGAGGCCATATACTGGCGAAAAGAACATCTACCTTGAAATCCAGGAAGCATTTAGTCTATAGTGACATTCTCCCCAACGCTGTAGCTCTTCCGACAATTTTCCACAAATTTTTCAAAAACGTGACGAATTGGAGCAAGCCTGTAAATTTCTATTCGTTGGGTTTGTGTAGTTAAGTCGTCAAAATGAAGGCAACGTACAAGGGTCTTGACCCGTTTCAAATTCATAACAATACTGAATTTTTCAACTCCATCACCGTCTCTCCCCCAAAGTTCCTCCAGACTTTGACGATTTCCTTTGTACGCTCCTGCTAGGTACAATAAGCCAATAAAAGCCCTAACTTCAATGACATCCGTGTGTCTCATGTCCCTCTCTTTTGCAAACTGGACCTTGATAATGTCAATGCACTGGTTTGTACACCTAACAATTGTGTCAAGGATTTCATCACTGAATAAATTATGCCAACAATCGACTGCAGTTTGAGCATTCTTAGCATGTCCTTTGACTCCAGGAAGGTGAGTGATAATGTTGCGAGGTCCCTTGCGACAACGTTTCTTGAGCGGATTTTTGGACCACTTGGTTTTCTTATCTTTTCCCCAGAAATATGCATCATCTATTTCTTCCTCTTCATCATCATAATCACTAGACTCCTCACAATCTTGCTCCGTTCCTGAATCGCCTTCACTTTCCTCCACCTCATCTTGAGAATCAGTGTCACTCTTTTNTCCTCCACCTCATCTTGAGAATCAATGTCACTCTTTTTTCCCATATCCTCAGTGACTGACGGGTCTTCCTCGTCGTCATTCTGCAGCAAATCTCTTACTTCTGCAAGGTGACTGGGGTTAGTCAAGTCGCAGTAGAATTTACGGGCCATTTCAGCAGAAAATCTAAATCAAAAAAGAGAAAACACGAACATGANAAGAGAAAACACAAACATGAGTACAAGTTTGGGTGCAATGTGCCTGCGAGGCCACACTAGATAAACGTTCATATTTCCGCAAAATATCCACACCCTTTGTAATAATCATTCATAAAATGAGCAAAATAAACAATTGTGATGAAAATAAATAGAAATACGAACCTTCTAAAAGTCGGACGAGTTCAGGCGCAACCGGCTTGAGAGGCCAGGATAGTCAGTACTGCAATCCAAGCAAGCCAACTTTGCGGCACCTGTCAGTCCCACTGTGCCCGGCACAGGGTTAAATGAAACTGTTTATACCCAAATGAGTAGTGTAAAACAAAGCAAAAACTATACTGTAAATAGTTTTAATGAGAATGTAAACAGTCAAATTACTAATGCAAGTGACTTATTTAGTGGACAAAAAATTATACACAGTAAATGAAGATATAAACAAGAAAATAGATATTATAGATAGGAATATAGAAGGCATTAGCGAGTTAGCAATTTCAGGAAATGACTGGACAAAATAAGTGACAGTGGAAATGAAAGAATGACCAGTGTAAATAAAAAAAATGGAGGGTGTGTACGAAATGATGTACAGTGTTGAGAATACGGGAAGTGCATTGAAGAAGTAATGGCAGGAATTTCTTCAGCAGTGGAATGGTATGCATGTTGTGATAGCTGAAAAGCATGGTTTCATGATCACCAAGCAGGCAGCTGATGAAAGGGCAGATAAAGAGCAGGTTGTTGTGGTCAATACAGCAACCTCGGAGGGTGGGCAGCAGCTTTGCGGCATTGTCATGCAGCCAGGAGTGGGGAAGGGGCTCGCAATTTAGGCCCAGCCCACGAGTTCTAGTGTCTAGGATGAATTGGAGCTTTGTATGACTTTATGAATATAATTAATGTTTTTAGTTTACCCAGAAATTTTCACTGGGCATGGGTTACACTTGAATGGTTTATGAAATCACCAAATTGACTGTTTCAGTATGTAAATTCCAACCTCTAATAGAGTTAAACCGTTTACTTGATAACCAAAAAACTAGGTAATAACCCTGTTAGTAGTACATAAAGGGCTTAGTCATATATGTAAAAATACTATCGTAAATAATTTCAGTAATAGTGATAGAAACATATTGGGTAAATCAATTAATATTACTAATTCAAACTATCCTAACAGAGTATTTTTTGGGAATTGTCAGTCTATCATTAAAAACTTTTACAGTACTCGCTTGAATACAGTACCTGTATGTATTTTTCATCGAAACATTAAGGGTCTTAAATAAATTAACAATATCTATTAATGATTTTTGTAAAACAATTAGAAAAATCATTTAGATAATTTGTATTACTGAAATATTTCTTACTGCGACAATTGTTGGACAGTTAAAAATACCTGGATGTATACTGTGTTCCAATTTTTGTAGGACTACAAAGAAAAATTTAGGTATAGTTGATATTAAGTATTCTATTGTAAGTGTTAAACAATCCTGTTGTTGTGTATGTGTCCAAACCAGAAATGGAAAGGTTATTGTTGTGGCAGTGTACAGCGTCTCGGAAGGGGACTTTGAAATATTTGTAATCAACTAGAGCTGTTGGTAAATTTTCTTTGTAAAAATGGAGAAGAACTAATACTTTGTGGAGACTTTAGTATAAATTATTTATCCAATGCTGAGGAAAAATTTGAGCTTGACTCCATGCTCGTAACTTTTAACTTGGTTTCGAAAGTTGATTTCCCTACTAGAATTCAAAATAAATCTTGTACTGCTATTGATAATATTTTTGTAGAATCACAGATTGCCAGTTTATGCACTATTTACCCAGTTGTTAATGGTCTATCATATCATGATGCACAAATTCTGTCATTACCTAACAGATTAAATTATTTCCGTAATCCTGAATGTGTCAAGAAGTTACGTTATTTTACTAATGACTCATTACATCAATTCCAAATCCTAATTCATAATAATAACTGGAATAAAGTTTAAAGTTCTACAGGCTAATTATGTAAATGCTAAATTTAACACATTCCTGAATATTGTACTTACAGCCTTTGAAAGCAGTTTTCCTTTTCGCAATCTAAAAAAAACCTAACCAACATGTTAATAAGTGTTTTACTAAGCATATAAGTGTTTACTGTAGGAATAAAAGAAGATTATACCATCTACCCATGAACATAAATGATGTTCAAATAAAAGAACACTATAAAATATATTCCAAAATACTAACACATGTGATTAATAAAGCTAAAAAAATGTATTATGGCAAGCAAATAACAGTTAGTAGGGCTATGAAGAAGTATGTAAGTTACATGTAATTTGGGTTCCTTAACTACGTTAAATGCAAGAAGACCTAACCTAACTTCACAATATGTGATTACAGAGAGAGTGTGGGCCAACACGAGATAGTTTGTTAGTGAAAGTGTAAGCACGCTCACGTTGGTTCATCCACCCCCTACAATTTACATATCGTGAAGTTAGGGTTAATTTCGTTAGGTCTTCGGCATTTTACATGCCTAGCGGCAGCGATACGTAAGCCCGTCAATTCTCACAGTCACATGCAAAACTACACACTATAATTAACTACACTTACTTTCCATGCAAAAACCTACAGTATAAATTAAGTTACATACCCTTGTAAGCAGCGAATATAGCTCCTTTGTGATTTATTGCTGATAACACATATAGGACACGTTAACGTCTATTCAATTTGTGAATTATATTTGCTATGTAATATCTGTAATTGTACATTTTAAACTGGTGTTTTCCCAGGAAGGTTGAAAGTTGCTGTAGTCAAACCTCCTTTTAAACAGGGTGTGAAAACATATGTATTTAATTATAGGCCCATTTCTTTATTGACTACTTTTTCTAAAATACAAAATTGACAGTCATTTTTAGAAGACGGTTAAACCACTTAAAATGTAAAAATATAATGGTGGCCTCACGATTGAAGGGCACAAAGAAAGAATGATCACTGTTACAAAAACCTAATTGTACAGTAGAGCATTTGCAAAGTTTGTAGGCATAAAATGCCTCAACTACCCCACAGAATTTACCTGCAATATTTTTACTGCATAAAAGGAACAATTTACTGAAATGCTAAAAGGCAGAAAGGCCACAAGTGTTTTGCGTATAATAATTAATTTATAGAACTCATGCACTGACCTTTATTTCACTGTAATTTGTTGGGAAGAATATACTAAACTGTCATTAATTGTTACAAAACTGCTGTCTTTATTGTTTATTATGTTGAAAGTGTACATCAAAAGACAAAATAATGTTAAAGTTCCAAATTCCACAAAATATTCTTGTTTGGCTATACAGTCCTTAATGTCACAATGTCCTTTTATGTACCAACTACGCTAGGCCTTGTCGCATCTGAAATACAAACAAAAAATGAGAAAAGATTGTCATTGTTTGTACGTGGAGTGGCATTTTGTAAATATTCCCTATAAACTCAGCTTTACCTTTAGTAATCACATCTCTTTCCTCTGGAGTGTCAAGGCTGAGAACAGGTAGTGAATCACAGAAGTCTTGTGCTCCTTGTATAGAAAATCTATTCACGGGTTGAAGTCCGTTATGCCCTACTTTGGGTAACGGGATACGACCTACATATGAATTTTTTGGGCCCAACAATACGTTGCGGTTCATGTAGGGGTCTAGGGGCCTTCTTTTTTTTTTTACAATGACTGTAGAACTGTAAGCACAGTGCAGCAGTCACGATGTTGAACAGTTTGTGTATTTTCGGCTGTNTTTTTTACAATGACTGTAGAACTGTAAGCACAGTGCAGCAGTCACGATGTTGAACAGTTTGTGTATTTTCGGCTGTCACAATCAGTTGTCTGAGAGGACGTTTCGCAGCTGCGAATTTCGTACTGTAGTTTTCTTCCAAAGNTTTTCGGCTGTCACAATCAGTTGTCTGAGAGGACGTTTCGCAGCTGCGAATTTCGTACTGTAGTTTTCTTCCAAAGTCCGTCGTACATTCTACAACCTGGAAAGGGCTTGGCTTAACTCTGGCACTGACAATCGCCTCTAGCCTGTCTCCCGTTATTTATTTCTGCGGGGGTATTTTGGCTTATGAGGGCCAATATTCCTATCACACACCATATAGGAATGACCTCTTACTGGGTACATGACTGTTACTTTATCGAACCTCTTCAAAACTGCTGTGGTGTAATGTAAAAATCATATAACAGTCCAATTCTTGTTCTGTCCATTACATGAATCACTAAACATTTCAAGTTCACAGACATCATTGATCAAGAAGTTTGAAAAAAATGAGGATATTGAAACTACATTATCACACCCTTTCTTACCTATTGTATGGTCGTAGGTGTAAAATTTGGAGGAGCCATCCTAAATAACATGAACATTAAACAGATAAAATGACAGTTGTCATTTATAGTACATGTCGTTTGTGGCTATGTTTGAGATAGAAAGATTTATTCCAAAATCAATAGTGATTGCTTCACATTGTTTGGATTTTGGTGCTTGCTTTCTTGCTGTTTTTTTCTCTGTGTAAAACCACTCAGCTTTCTTTTTTGCGTAGCTCCATTTCTGTATGCAATGATTTCAACTGTTCAAGTTTTTTCATATCCTCTACATTTGTTGGGTTTGTTTGACCTTTTCTATATTGTGTTCCTGAGCTTTCTGCGCATCACAGGTACTACATGTATATCAGTACGGGGATACCCAAAAGAGATATAAAATTACATACGAAATAGTTCCTAAACGTTTCATATGAAATTTCAATATTGGGCTCATTTCCTAGAAACATACCTAACAGCTTTTTAACATTCAAGTCTTCAGGCTGATATATTTTGTCTCTCTTTTAGGCTGTAATGGGCTTTACGCCCTTTAAGAGACTTCACGAAGCTGTCAATTGCCTCATTAATTGAATTGAGTAATTTATTTTTCCCTCAATTCTCGTTTTCCCCTTTTATCTGTTGGCGCCATCCGTGTTGTTGCAAGTGCTGTTTGAATTGTTTGATGACGACGAGCTCTTACTCCAAACATGTATATAAATCCCTTGAAACTGACTGGAATCTTGGCAAGACTATCCTCTTGAGAAACACAAAATTTTAATCCTAAGAAAGATTACTCAGATTGGCAATCTCTTCATTTTGTCTGGGTTGCCTTTGCTTCATGGGATGTACACTAATCAAGTCGGATAGGTAAGCATTGTGCGAATTCCTATCGCCTAGGGCATTAAAATCCAGAATCAACTTAACTTGTTCGTTTTTAGAAATGGTCACAAAGCACTGACATCGCTTACATTGACAATCTTCACCTGTTTGGTATGTAATATTTCTCAACTTTTTTGTAGCTTCAAAAATACTACCGTACTTACGTCTTTTTTTAGAGATGCTCTCTTAAACACTGACCTCTTCACTATCACTCACACTTTTACTAATGATTACATGTATAATGAAAACACTGTAAACTTAAAATAATCAGCAGAACAAAACAAACAGGACGTGGCATGTGAGCTGAACAACGGAATTTGGTCGTGGCAGGCAGGGATCCTGACTGTGCGTTACTTGGCCGTACGTGCGCGGCTCTGAGCGTCACTTCTCTGCATACACTTATTTTCGAGGTAAATATCATGGACTCTGTTCGCTTGTTGTCTGTGGCAATATCATGTGGTTGTAGCTTACCCTTTAAACTACCTGACGGCACATCTAACTAAAAATTGATCATTTTTTACTATGTTCATTCTTTCTTTGCACCCTTCAGTTTGGTTTTAGGGAGAGTATCACGACCAATAATGCAACTTTTAAACTTGTTAATGAAATCTTATTAGCCATAAATGATCATAAGTTTGTGACCTAAAATAAGTCTTTTGATTGTGTTAACCATTCTATCTTATTAGGTAAACTCTATTTTTGTGGAATAAAAGGGAATTTTCATAAAATGTTAACATCTTACCTAACAAACAGATCCCAGGAAGTCAATTTGAAACGTATTTCCTCAACAAGTGAGATAATTAAGCATGGGGTACCACAAGGATCAATTTTGGGCCTGTTGTTTTTGTTATTTCTGTATATTAATGACCTTCCCTTTTACATAGGTTGCAAATTGTGCATAAATGTAATCAAACCAAATACATAGACTGTATTTTTCATTATAAATTGCCAATATAACAGAGTTTGACATTGAGTTGATATTTTTATGTACCACTTGTACCCAATAAATCTCTTTCATGTGGAAAAAATTTTCAGGTAACAAATAGTAATTAAAAACATTCCGAAGAAGGGAAAAAATTTGTTGAGCTCCATAGACTGTATGAGAAAACTGTGTTGCAGGATGTTGGTGCATCATCATTGAAAAGGAAAATTATTCAGTCTAATTATCAACTTGTAATTAAAAACCTTTTTGTAATGGAAATATCTGTTTGCAAATCTTGGGAGCCATATTTCACACGTGTGATATAAGTGCCCAGTTCCTTAACAGTTACTTAAAGAAGCACTTAATGTGTATATATGCACAACTTTTAGAGAGAAGGGTAATAAAGGTAATTATCTAGTTTAGGGGCTTTTCTGAAAAACACAATAAAAATTTAAAATTATAATATATTTCTACTCTACTAATGATGCAGAACACGAATATACTAGGGGCATTAACGTCCGACTAATTTCGTAATATGTGCCCACCTAACCTAACAAAACCTAACCCCACGATGGGCGAATAACTATTTTACATTTTTAAACTAACCTAGGATTGTTGGGTTTTACACTAACCTATGATGTTAGGGTTTTAAACTAACCTAGGATAGTAGGGTTTTACACTAACCTAGGAT